>JAFVLO010000040.1:185328-237883 GCA_023758125.1 Alternaria sp. Ai002NY15 | reverse complement strand
ACTTTCTATATAAGCTTTATCTTCTTCTATATTCTAACTCTCTACGCTATTATAACTCTTAGCTAGTTAGTTAATACCTACTACGTAACGTAGTAGTTCTACACAAAGACTCTGCTTGTACGTCTATCTTAGTTTCTTATTACTCTACTAGTGTCTCTTTCTTCTAAGTATAAAGCTAATATAGATTATAGTAGCTCTCTTCTAAGCCTAGCTATATTCTAATCTACTACCTTTCTCCTTAGTTTCTTTATTCTATTAGTAAGACTTATAATAAGAAAGCTATTAAAGAAGATAATAGCGCTAGTAAAACTATTAATATCTATAAACTTCTAGATAATATTACTTCTATTAGCTACCTCTATTTTAACTCTACCTTACGCAATAGTAATATAGCTCTTACTACTAACCTAAGTATCTTTATAGCTAATACCTCTAACGCCTCTATTATTACTATAGATAGTTCTAACTTAAAAAGAGAGGTTCTCTATCTTATCTTTACTACCTTTATTCTAAACAAATAAAATAACAACGTTAATATTAGTGCCTAGAGAAATAGTGCTATTACTATCTATCTATACACTATAGCCTATAATAATAATAGCTGCTACTTCTCTATAACCTTCTACTTTAAGAACTAAGAATAGTTTAAGAGCGTTAAGATTCTAGACTAGTAAATTATTAACTTTAATAACTATTTCTAGCTCTCTAGTACTAGTCTACTATAAGTCTATACTAAGGTCTACTAAACTCTTCTTAAGCGCCTTAAGAATTACCTAGATTAGAGTAGATATATAGAGAAAGGTTTAAGTAGAAGTATAGGTTATAAGTAGTAAGATAGGCTAACTAGAATAGAATTAAGTACTCTAATATATTATAAATTCTTCTAACTTTACTCTCTACTATAATTATAAAGTAATACTTATCTTATATACTTTAACTTTGCTAGTATATAGGTTTACCTTAGGTTTAGATAGAGTTATCTTAATAGTAGCTCTTTTCTAGCCTAGACCTAAAAGCGTATTACATAGATAATACTAATAGTCTAGAGTAAAGGTATCTTATCTATTACGTAAGTATTACGTATAGCCTATTTCTCTAGAAAGGTTCTAAAAGTCTATACAAGTAATAGCTACGCTTAAGAATACTCTAGAATAGATCTTAATTTAGGCCTAGGCGCTATACTTATTAATTTAGAAGGCGTAAGAAGCTAGTAAGCTAAAGATATCTACTAGAGAAGAGATAGTAGAGAAATATAGTAGAAGTAGGTACTAGCTAGTAAGCTACCCCTCTAAAGGCATGCACATCTAGAAATAAGGCTGCGCAGCTACCTATAGAAGTAATTACTATAAGATAGTTTAGAGTATTAATAAATAAATATATATAAAGCTTTCTATTTTAGTAGATAGTGCTAGTGTCTTTATATACTAGCTACGTGCTATTATTTTAGGTAGTACTAGAGAGAGCGCTAATATAGAGGTAACGCTAGATTTACGCCTAATAATATAATAACGCAGTGCTTTCTTTTAATAGCACTTTATAGAATTATTTATAAGGCTATACTTAGCCTATTCTAACTATTTTTTAGTATTATAATAGCTTATAGTTAGAATTTAAGCCTCTTTACGTAGGTAGCTTTCTTAGCTCTTGCTTTCTTTGCTATTAGAACGTCTCTACGCTTACGCTATTACTACGCCTTTACCTCTTTAGCTATAGATTTTTTATATACTACTACTACTACCTTAATCTTTTTTTTAGAGCTTTTCTAGAGTTATAGTAGCTTAGCTTTATCTTATTATATAGTCTTACACTTCTAGATAGCTTATAAACTCTAGAGATTCTAGAATAGAATACTACTTTAATCTCTAGTATTCTAGCAAAGTCTAATACTTTTACTCTACTTTATGCGCTCTTTTATAGCTAAAGGCGTAGTTATAAAAGTTTTGTTTTCTACGTAATAATACTTATTTTAAGTTTATACTCTATAAAGTGTAACTCTAAGACGTTTAGCGTTAGAACTTATTTTTTCCGCTACTATATCTGCGCAAACTTTTTAGAGCTAACTCTATTTATTACTATTACTATTATCTCTAGTTTATAGACTTCTATCTTATTACAAAGTAGTAGAGTAGAAGCGCTTCTGCATAACTACTATATCTATTAGCTATACTCTAGTAGCTTTAAAGCTTCTTATAATAGAATAAGATCTTACCTTTTTATTATACTCTAGGCAGCCTAAAATAAAGTAAAGAAGTTCTATATCTATACTCTTATTAGCTCTAGTAGTTACTAGAGATAGCTATTAAGTTCTAAAGAGTAGTACCTTTCTAGAGGCGTAAATATAATAATATTAAGTAGCTAGAAACTATAGATTACGTATAAGAAAAACTTTATCTACAGAACTCTATAGGCGTTATAATACTCTAGATATTTACGCGCTACGTAGCTACTATAGCTATTAAGAAAAAAAAGATAGTAATTATAAGTAGCTCTCTCTCTTATTATATAATAGAATATATTCTATAGCTAGAATAATTCTATCTTATTATTAGTCCCGCTAGAGACTAAATATAAAAGGAAAACCTAGTGTTTATAAGCCTCTATAGTGTCTACCTAGCCTAATTAAATACTAAAAACGCCTAGATAAACTAGCGCTAATAGAGGTACCTCTCTAGAAACGTATACGTACACTAATAGTATACTCTATTTAGTATTACTATTCTAGATAGTAGTTTAGGCTTCTTTTAATATCTAAAGTACCTTAGTAAAGAGTTTTTTTAACTATTTTATAATGCTAATAAAAAAGCTCTTCTTGTCTATAGTGTAGGTATTTATAGCTAAATCTTATAGTATTTTATTTTTAAATGTAGCGTCTCTAAAGAGAGCGTATATTTAAATAAGAAGTCTACTAGGTAATATAGTTAGTTAAGTTAGGCGCTTAAGTTAAGTGTTATTATAACCTTATAATAGTAAAGAAACTATGTAACTCTACTCTAGAGAACTACGCATATTCTAATTAAAATAGCAAATTTTATACTATCTTCTAAGGTAGTAGTAACTCTCTTCTTATATAATGTTTAAGGTATATTATAAGTTTCTACTCTTATTATAGTATAAGAAAGTGTTAAGTAAGAGTAGTATCTATATTTAGGCGTATTTTTATCTAATACTACTATAATAACGTTGTTTAGTCGTAACGCTGCTATTTCGTAACTTTGTAATAGTAAAGATATACGCTATCTTTACGTAATTTAATATCTTCTATTACGTTCTGCGTTAGAACTATATTTATAGGCTTATAGCGCGTTAAAAGTTAGAATAGTTAGAGTAATTTAAGGTTTAAAGTAGCCTATTAGCTAAATAAGCTTACCTAGTGCCTAATTACTATAATAGATAACTATTACAGGAACAGAGCTACGTTATTTAAGATAGTAGCATTTTTAAGAACGTAGAATAGTAATTATTATAGTTAATTATTATAGATTAGAAAGTAGATAGTATTAAAATCTCTATAGAATAAACTAGAATAGTAGGTATCTTAAGTAATATAAAACACTAAGTAGCTACTACCTTTACGCTCTAACTAGGTAATTACCTTATAAAGGCTAGTAGAACTTACTACGCAACTTTACTACAGCCTTTAACTTAGAATTATAGTAATAGTAAGCTTAGCGTTACTATAATAATTAACTTCTCTTTGCTATATATATCTCTAATACACTAGCGCTTAAATTAGCTTCTACTTATAATATAAAGTAGCTAAAGCTATAGATAAAGGCCTTTGTTTTCGCAACTTTATTTAGATAGTTAACCTAGCGTTATAGTAATAATTAACGCACGTTCGCTGTAGATATCTCTAGTAACTAGGTATTATTATAATAACTAACCTGCCTTTGCTATAAATAGCTTAAGTATACTAGCGCTTCTATAGACTTACGCTTTCTAAACTAGATTAGCTATATCTATGTAGAAAAGCTTACGTTTATATAGAGTTACCTTAACTATAACCTTACCTTATAGTATAAATAGGCTTAGCGTTATAGTAATAATAGTTACCTTCTCTATAGATATATCTATTCTGCTAGCGCTATAGTAGGTAGCTACCTTCTAGTGTATACCTAGTAGATACGCACGTAAAGGCTAGCAGCAGCGTAACTTTACCTCTATAACTAATATATCTTTATAGCAACTACTATATTATCTATACTAAGTCTATAGCTATTCGCCTAATGCTCTAATTAGTTACTACCTTTATATCTCTATTAGCTAGATCTGCACAATAGCAATAGTTACGCAAGTTTACTAGTAATACTAGAATTACAACGCTAAACTAGAGTGTAGTAGTCTAGTATAAGTATTTCTATACTTCTTTCTACTAGCTTACCTACCTTTTATATTTTATTTAACTCTACTCTTCTAAATAGTAGCTAAGAAGCTTTCTCTTTAACACTAATATTATCTTCTTCTATATTTTATTTACGCGCACTATTATAATACTTATTTAGTTTACTAAAGCCTACTCTCTAGAAAAGTAGTTCTCTACTAAGACTCTACCTATAAGCCTAACTTAAGTTGTAGTCTCTCTGCCTGTAAGTCTATCTCTAGTTCTAATCTCTAGCCTTATTCTCTTACTTCTAAGTACAAAACTAATATATAATATAGTAGTACTCTACTATCTCTACTACTCTAGAGTGCTAGCCTTCTTAGTAGGTTTCTTATTCTGCTAGTGCAACTTACAATCTAGCTATTATAGATAGCTCTAAGTACGCTATTAGCTAAATAGTTAATATTAGTAAACTTAGTAATTCTGCTATAGCTATTAGCTACCTCTACTTCTACTCTAACGCGCGTAATAGTAACGCAGCTCTTACTACTCTACCTACTCTCTTTATAGCCTATAACTCTTTAGCTCTAGTTATTCTTAGAGAAGTCTTTTATCTAGTCTTTACTAGCTTTATTATAAACTAGTAAGTTAATAGTGCTATTATTGTTAGTGCCTATAGAGATAATACTATTATTATCTACTTCTACACTTTTAGTTATAATAATAAGAGATATTACTTTAATATAGCCTTCTACTTTAAGAATAGAGAATAGAAAGAAAGTATTAAGATTCTTAACTAGCGCCTTATTAACTTTAACAGCTACTTTAAGCCCTCTAGTACTACGCTACTTAAGGTATATATTATAATCTATAAAGAGCTTCTTAGAAAGCTTAAGAAAACGCTAGGCTAGAGCAGCTATATAAGAGAAGGTTAGATTAGACTTATAGGTAGTAAATAGTAAGCTAGACTTGCTAGAATAGAATAGAATACTCTAATACATTATAGATTCTTCTAACTTTACTCTCTATTATATTTATAAAGTAGTGCTTATCTTATATACTTTAACTTTACTAGTACATAAGTCTGCCTTAGATTTAGATAGAGTTATTTTAATAGTAGCTCTTTTCTAGTCTAGACCTAAAAGCGTATTACATAGATAATACTAATAGTCTAGAGTAAAAGTATCTTATCTATCGCGTAAGTATCGCGTATAGCCTATTTCTCTAGAAAGGTTCTAAGAGCCTGTATAAGTAATAGCTACGCTTAAGAACGCCTAGAAATAGATCTTAATTTAGGCCTAAGCGCTATACTTCTTAATTTAGAATATTAACTCTAGCTACGCTAGTAGAAATATATAGCAGGTTTAAGTTATAGATAAATATAGCTAAGTAGAGCTAGGTTATATAATATATAGCTATATTTAATAGCGTAGAGTAGCTATTATTATAGTTAATTATTATAGAGTAGAGTATAGAATATATTAAACTTAGAATTATATAAGCACGCAGTGCTTTATATAGAACTAATCTATTACAAGAAAGCGCTACGCAGAATTAATATCTAATACTATTAACTAGGCTATTTATTATAGAAATTACTATAATTACTTAGATATATTAGAGTCTAACTATAGTAATAAGTTCTAGAGAATAGAACTATATATTGCACTACTGCGCTTATAATTAGAGTACCCTTTATTTACCTAGAAAAGAAATAAGGCTTACTAGTTTAAGAGTAGTAGATTTAAAGGTTATATAATATAGCTATATACCTTCTCTACGCTAGTACCTATATTCTTTTTACTCTTCTTCTTTTTCTTCTTAGCGCTAGCGTCTATATTCTCTTTACTCTTCTTCTTCTTTTTATTCTTATCTTCTACCTCTTTATTTAGTTTCTCTACGTCTACGTTCTTCTCTACTTTCTAACTATTAGGTATAGTAGTATTACTAAAACAGTATAATATAACTACACTCTAGATAGGCTTAAGATTAAACTAACCTATCTTACTAACGCGCCTATAAATTATATAAGGTTTAAGAAGAGAAGTAAGCTTATTACTTACCTCTATATCTAGGTCTAGGTTATTAGCTAAAATCTCTAGAGCAAGATAATTAGCTAGTAGTAGCATATTTTCTATAAGTTTCTCTACTACACTACTAATACGCGTAGACATAATCTTAACCTATAAATAGTAGTATAGAATAAGACAAATCTATAGTAAAAATAACTTATCTATTAATATGCGTTTAATATACGTATTAGGTATATATATAGATAGTAATAGAGTAAATATACTATAGCTAAACGCTATCTTAAGAGAAAGCTATTACTTGCTATATTTTAATATGCGCTAAAACTACGCAAAGTAAGAATTAGAGCGCTTTAGTTTGCTAGAGAAATCTAACTCTTTAAAGAACTAGGCCTAAATATATTAGCGCTTATATATTATTACGCTATTTAGGTTATTACTAAGATAAGATTTATAATTAGCGCGTAGACGCACTACTAAGTAATAGCACTTAATAAATAACCTTACGCCTATCTACTCGCACTTTTTAAGATAGTAATAGTAGTACTAAAATAAGAAATAACCTTACCTTTACGTAGAGCAGCGCACTAGTATCTATAATAGGTACTAGAAAGATAGTAGTAATACCTACTTAGTATATTACTTACGCTAACTCTATAGACTAAGCTGCAGCTCTTATAGCGCGTCTAAATTTCTAATAGTAGTTATATAACGCACTACCTTAGCTATAATAGCGCTACTAATCTCTTTACTCTCTAGTTACGCGCTAGCAAACTAGAGCTATTAGACACGCTTATTATTAAATTAATTCTTATTAAGCGCGTTCTGCTACGCCTCTTATAAGTTATACTAAAAGTTATAGTATTAAAGTTTAGCCTCTAACTACTACTTCTACTCTATACTCTAGGTATTTAAGAACCTACTACTACTATAGGCCTACTTAGAAGGCTAACTACTATCTAAGTTCTTATTAGAATTCTCTTTAGTACGTAATTACTTTTTTAAATTCTAGACGCTCTTTAGAAGAGGCTTCTACTACGTAACGCAGTATATCTACTATAGTGCTACCTATAGTATAGTAGTAATAAAGGTAGACTAGTTAGAATTTACTAGATTAAGTAGCTAATAGACGTCTTTCTCTCTAAGGTAATCTATAGTAGTAAGTGTCTACAGCTCTTTAGCTATTAACGCTAGCTTCTTAAGATTATATTTAGAAAATAAAGTTACTATATTAGATATAATAGAAAAGAAATACTATAGATTCTATCTAAGAATAGAGTAAGAAGAGAAGAGAAGATAAAGACAACACAATACAAATAATAGGCATTATACTTAGCTCTTAGTAGGCTCTAGAGATAATAGTTAAGTAAAGCTATAATAGACTCTAGACATAGCTATACTACTAGTAACTCTCTATTAGAGGCTGTAGTACATACGCAGTATAATAGTTAGGTTAACGCTTATAGCAGCCTTACTACTAACGTTAGCTATAGTGTAGATATAGAGAGTCTCTACAAAGTAAGCTAACGTGCCTAGATAATATTACATACTAGAGTAATAGACCTTATAGTAGTACTATAAAAAACTAGACACTATTAACCTCTACACTAGCGCTAAACGCTAGAAAATAAAAGCAAACATACATAGAGACACTATACTAATATATTATACTAGTATAGCTTCTTACGTAAGTAAAATATTAGTGTTATTAGAACGTGTAGTAAGTAAGTGTAGTGTAATAGAAAGAAGATAATACTTTCTAAGACCTTCTTCTATATAATATATATATACGCGATAAATAGAAAGATAGTAAATAAATAGCACTATTAGAGCTAGATAGTTTAAGATAAGAACATAACGTGTAGAAGAAGTAGAACTAGATTAGATAGGCTATTCTAGACTAAGAAGAGAATAAGATATACTAGACGTATAAGAAAGATAGATCTTCTACGTAGAGTAGTAAGCTAGGTAATAGTATCTAGTAAGACTAGGCTATAAATAGTCTATAAGCTAGCAGGCGTTATAGCTATTACGTGTAAGATACGCTAACGCTACGTATAAGTGTAATATATAAATATCTATATACGCGCTTAAGACGCTAATAGTATCTAAGATTTGCGCTATAGTATTAGCGCTAGTAGAAATAAGGTAGAGTGTAATATTACTAATATTATCTACGTTTAGAATAATAATAAAATAGTAATTCTACTAACGCATAGGTAGTATATAGAAAGAAGATTATAGAAAAAGATGTAAAGGTACGCGTAGAAATAGTAAGGCTTATAGATAATAAACTTAGCTTATAGGCCTCTATAGTAGTAGTACTACTAGTAGTGCTATATAAATAGTAATAAATAGGTATATAGAATAGGCTACTAGCCTACTAATTACGCGAAAGATAAAACTACCTATAAGAAGTACTATAGTAGATTTATCTTCTAGAGCTAAGCCTAACGTACAAAGTACGCCTAATATAGTTAAGATATAACGTAGTAATAGGCTTTTAAAACCTATTCTCTATTACTAAAGTATCTAAATAATAGCCGTAGTAATAGAGGTCTAGCGTAGGCGTTTCTGTAGCTTATAGAGCTATAGAAGAGAGTATATAGGCTAAAAGACTCTATAGTATAATAATAGTTCTAAGCATAGGTGTAAGGTTTTAAAACTATTAACTAAGAATAAAGAATAGCGCAAAACGCGTAAGAAAGATAATATTTAAGTAATAATACTAACGCGTAAATATACTCTTAAAAGAGATCTCTTTTATAAAAGATAGTATATAGTAGTATATATACGTACCTTTAGTAATAGTACCTATTTCTAAATTTAAGTAACATGCTTTCTAACTCTAACTACACTATAGACTATTCTATATTTAATGTATTAGATATATATAGTACGTAATAATAGATATTATAGTGTGTATAGTGCACGTTCTAACAATACCTAGGTAGTAATAAGTTTCTAACTATAATAATAGGTAAGTTAGTAAACTCTATATACTCTACTACTAGCGTAACAGACCTAGACAACAATAGGTAGAAGGTTGTAGCTAGTAGATTTAACTTCTCTAATAAGTAGTATAACTTTTATCTTAATATACTAGACAAAGTCTCTCTCTTTAATATTAGCTACAAAGTAGTAGTAAATAAAGAACTATTTCTTATTATATATAGTAAGAGTAGAAACGTATCTATATCTATAGACGCGCTATTAGAACTACGTAGTAAGAGTAGAGACGCGTCTACGTCTATAAACGCACTATTAAAACTACGTAGTAAGAGTAAAGACGTGTCTGCGTCTATAGAGGCACTATTAGAATAATATAGTAAGAGTAGAAACGCGCTAGTAGAAGAGCGTACTCTAGCTTAGTATATTTCTATACTATAAGCTTTGTATAGACTCTTAGTGTGTACGCTATATAGCTAGGTAGTAGTAGAGATAAGTATAAAAGTATTTATAAAGGCCTACTAGCGTAAAGGTAGATATACTCTAGAGGCAACTAATACTAAGCTTAAAGTAGTATTCTAGATCTAGAAAGATAACTATAAGAACTTAGGCTGTAGCAAGAAGAGCTAGATTACACTATAGACACTACTAGAACTAATTCTATTTATTACTATAGTAAATACGTTTCTATATTCTATAGATAACTACAAGAAGCTTATTACTATCTCTAGAGGTAAGATAAAAAAGCTAGAATCTACCTAGAGAAACTATATAAGAACGTAGTATAAGATTACTAAGTTTACGCGCGTCTACTATCTAGACAACGTAACTACGCTATAGACGCGCCTTAATAACTAATAGCTAGGTAGTAATATACTAGTGTAGAGTAAGGTAGTTAGAGTATAGTAGGTATTTAGTTAAGAATGCTATATTGCTCTAGCTTTCTAACTAGAGGCAAAGCTAGCTTTTCTAATAATTAATTTACAAGAAGTCTTAGCTAGGCTAAAGTAAGTTATTATAGAAAAGAAGAGAGTTAGGCGTCTATATATTACTCTACCTAGTTAATATAAAATAAACCTTTAGACAAAGGCTATTAGCTTTACTAACACTATATAGAGGCTCTACTATATTAATGTAAAATAAGTACTTAATTATATAAATAAAGATGTAGATAAAACTTTTATAAAGGTATTTAATATAATAGAAACGCTACTAGTAAAGTGTTATACTACTTTAGAAAACATAGAAGTCTATTAATAGAAGATATTAGAGTAGGTAGATATAGAAATACCTATTATTAGGCCTATTAGCCTCTATAAGGTAGACACTACTATTAAGATAGCTATAAGAGTAGTCTAGTAGTGTCTATTGTTTTTTACGTAGATATAATAGAGTAGTAAGGTTTATATAGAAGTACTAGCGTACGTAACTAATATAGAGATTAATACTACATAGACTAACTTACGCGAATATCTAGAGAGAAAGGTAGAGATTAATCTAGTTAGCTAGAAATACTTATCTAATAGCACTATTCTTACTGCGCTAGAGAGGCTAGTGCTAGCGTTGTTTATATAACTACTATAGTAGACTACTAATAATACTAAGTTATCTAAGTTAGGTCTAGTAGTAGCGCTAATAGTTCTAGGTATTATACTCTAGAAGAAGAGATTTAAAACTGTAAATAAGTATAGTTTAATAATAACACACTTTATTAAGATAGCCTAGTGCGTAGTAAACGCTATATGCACTAATATAACTAAGCTATAAGTTCTAGTAGAAGAGGCGCTTATAATAAATATTAATATAACTATAGCCTAGGTTATAGATATAAAGTAGTACGCACGCACTATATATAAGGCGCACTAATAGCCTAGTAAAATAATATAGCTTAATAAGAACTAGGCCTTTCTATATAGAGAGCACTAGCTTAGCCTCTAGTAGCTAGGCCTTATTATTATAGATCTACTAGAAGAATAGTAGAGTATTCTATATAATAAGTTACTATAGGTTAATAGTCTAGATAACGTACTAACAATTCTATAGAAACGCTTAGTAGATATTATACGCAATAGCGCGTTTAAGAGTTACTAGATAGATTCTATAAATAATAGAGCGCTAGTGTATAGTAATAGCTAGCTTAAAGACTATATTACTACTACGTACGTAGATAAGTTTATAGACGCTACTAGAACGCGTATTATAAATAGAGTAGTAGTTAACTACTATTATAGTATAGAGAAGTTTGCGTTCTCTAGTATTGTATAGGTAGTCTTAGAAATAATAATATTAATACGCGCTATAACTATAGCTACTATTCGCTAGCGTAATAATAATAATAGTAGTAAGAAGTAGAACTTAGTAGTGCAGCGTAGCTACTTAACGTTAGTAGAAAGGTATATAAAGACCTTCTAGGCTAGGTATAAGGCCTCTATGTATATTCTTCTAGATAAAGTAGTATAGCTATAGAGTTTATACGTATAGCTTATATTACTATTTTAGAAACTACTAGAAGCATTATCTCTGCTCTAATATAATAAGTAGAACTAAGGCTTTCTCTTCTAACTACTGCAAGAGAAGTAAACAGACGTAGCAAGGTAGGTATTACTAGTAGTGTACTAAGCTACTATAACTATTCTTAGCAGAAGATTAATATTACAGCCTATAAGGTAGTTAGTTACCTAGTTAGTATTACGCTATATACTAGCTAATATAGTAAATGTAAGAGGTCTTATAGAAGACGTAGATAGGCTCTAAGAAGAGATAGAGGTAGTTTAGAGAAGAGAATAAAAAGATATTATAAGAGATTAGAAGCGCTATAGTAATAGTAGAGACGTTATAGATAGTAATAATAGTAATAAGAAGAGGCATCTATTTAAGAAGAATAGTAATACTATTAATAAGTATAATCTAGTGTAGGCCGCTAGCGTAGGTAGAAGAATAAACGCTACTACTAGTAAAGAATAGTTTAAGTAAGTACGTAAAGAGGTATAGAGGCGCTAACGCTTAGTAGAATAAACTAGCTATTCTCTATAGATAGAGCTTACTAACTATAATAGTAATAAAACTATCTATTCTAACCTTAATAAATTAGCAATGCAGTAGTAGATAGTAGTAGATAAGTTTTAGTATAAGCTTCTAAAATTCTCTTCTACTATAAAACACTATAATAATACTATAGCGCACTATTAGCCTTATAAGAGGCTACTAGAGTTAGATAGATATATTTATTAGGTAAAGCTAAAAGTTAAAGCTAATAACATAAGCTAATATAATAATAGCAGTAATAATAGTAGAAATAAGACACTATTAGTAATAGAAGAGTAGGCGTAGCGTTAGCTGCGCACTATAGTATAGAATAATAAAGCTATCTTCTAAGACTAGTAATAGGCAACACTAGATACTCTATTTAATAGCTAGAGTAAGTGCTTACTAGTAGTAGAGCTAACTAGAGGTAGAAAGATAGTGCTATCGCTTCTTCTAACGCTGCGCTCTAGAGCGCACCTAACTATAATTATAACACTATTTATTACGCTTTAAGTTAACGTAGAATATTAATACGTAGAAGCCTACATTCTATATCTTATATAGAGACTAACTAGTATTACTAAGCTAGGTATATTTCTAGACACAGAGGTAGTAGTTATAATAATAGAATATCTTAACACTAAGAATTTTAGAGTAGAGCTATAGTTACTTTAAGCGTAGAACTACTTAGAGTAGATTATAATTAATAAGGCCTACCTTATTCTAATAGTAAGGTACTAGAGAAGTGCAGTTACGTATATATCTATTCTAACTATAATAGACGCGTATTTACTATTTCTTACTATAACGCTCTCTCTATTACAAGAGGCAGAGCTGTTTAACATAATAAACCTAAGTATATAGTATACTTATACGTTATAAGTGTCTATTAGATAACCTAATATAGCGTACTTAGTAAGAAACACGCTAGAGAAGATTAAGAGTAAACTAGGTAAGTGTAGCCTACGCTAGGTAGCTAATTTTATAAAGATATATTATTTACGCGCAGAATCTAACTACGCTAGTAGAGTACGTAAGATAATTATTTTCTTAGACTATAAGAGAATTCTTAATAAAAGAGGTAGTGCCTCTCTATAAGATTTTGTGTACTACTCTTAGGTTAACCTAGATAAAAAAGAGGAAGTTCTTAATAGCTTTTGTAAGACAGAGAGCGTAGTCTTATAGATAATAACTATAGTAGAGCACTTACTAGATATAAGTAATATAGATAACATTATTTACGTTACCTAGCTAGAGTTACTAGAACTATTTATATAAGAGGTAGATTATATAGGTTATAATAGGTAAGACGTAGAAGTAGTTATTCTCTCTAGTGTATAGTATACTCTACTCTTAAGAGCGCTAGAGAAGGTATAGGCTTATAACTATAAGGTAATATAAACCTTTACGTAGCTAGAAGTGCTATAGATAGAGGTAAAATACTAGCGTAAGATAATTACTGCGTATATAGATAGAGATAATACGCGTAAGAAATGTGTAGAAGAGAAAGAGTAGTAATATAATATATATATATAGTACGTATAGGCTAGCTCTAGCGTAGTGCTAGGCGTAGAAGAAGTAGAACATAAGAAAGAGAGTAATAATAAAAACGTACTAGAAAGAAGTATAGAAAAGGCTCTAGTAGTAAGATTATACGCGCACTAGAGTAATACGCTAGCTAAATAGAATATAATACCTATAGCGCGTAGTAGCGCCTAAGCGCGTAGTGCCTAAGCGTCTCTATTACTACTACTACTACTACTACTACGTAAGAACTCTAACAAGTTACGCATAGAATAGAAAACGTTACTATAGTATAGTACTAACTACGCTACTAGGTCTTTACCTACATAAAGGTAAGCGCTGCTAGTAATGCCTTATAGAACCTAAACTTAATAGTCTCTACCTACGCTAGAGATAGCTACTCTACGTAGAAAAGATAAGAAGTACGTATTTAGTAATTAAGATATATTATAAACACTACTACCTTTGTATAGAAGTCTAGTAACTATAGTGCCTCTAAGAGTAATAAACAAGAACTATAATAGAGCTAGAATAAAGTAGTAATAGATAGTAGTATAGAATAGCGTTAAAACGCTATATAGCTCTAACTAAGTAAAATCTATACTAGAGTTCTAGATAACAAATTGCGTAGTGTGCGCGCTTAAGAAGAAATAGAAATTTTATTACACTAAAGTAGAGTGTTAGAGCTCTAACCTAACTATTAAACTTAGTATAGTATTAATATATTAGTTAAGAAAAGTGTTAGAGAGTAGCTAGAAGATACAGCTCTACACTAGCTATTTTTAATACAAGATCTCTTAACCTTACTATCTAGAATATAGTAAGTACTATAAGAATTAGAAGTATATTATTATAAATATATAGGTAGCCTATACTATACGTAATAACGTATAAGGCTAGCTACTACACAGCATAGGTAATTTAGATAGTCTAATATTATTAATAGCTAAAGCCCTCTTAGAAAGAGTAAGACGTATACTTAGTCTAGATAGCTATTATAGTAAAGGTTCTAATCTAGTTATATAGTTAGTAGACGCTACAGAATAGTTCTTTACTAAGAAGAATAAGAATAGAGCATATAATCTCTTATAAAAAGTAGTAATATTATATATATTAGCTTAGCAAAGCTGTATAGTTAAAGAACTAGCTAAAAGATAGTTTTACAAAAGAGTAGACGTTAATACGTATTGTATATACTACTATTAACTAATAAAGTAGGTTGTAAATAGTAGTTACTTTCTCTAGAATACTATAGACTAGCTTACTATATAACTAGGCTTACTTCTTATCTTAGATATATTTCGCAATAATAGAGTGCGCTAGTATAATAAACACTAAACTAGAATAGGTAACTTTAAGAGCGTAGAAAACATAAGAAGATAAGTATTATCTATAGTAAAAGTTACATTACTTCGCCTATCTTATAACTAAGGTATATTAAATAAATATCTAGAAGACTTACGCTTTTATAGATTTCTCTACTTCTATATAACCTAGATCTAGCTTTAGGTATTACTTATCTTATAGCGCTAATAAGATTTACGCTAAATACCTTAAACTCTACTAGCGCATAACAGCCTTCTATAAAGCTTTCTAGAAGAAATATAAGAAGACAACTTCTTCTCTTAAAAGTTCTATTAGTAATACCTAGCGCGCTATCTACACTTAACTTAGCTAGATTATAGTAAAGCGCAAGAATAGTATTACTACTATTAAATGCCTCTAAACTAGATGCTTTAACATTACTCTTATAACACCTAGACCTATAGTTAATAACTAAAAAAACATTATCTTCTACTAGATTCTCTAGCTAGCTAACAAGAACAAAGTAGAATACCTAGTATTTCTACTCTACGTAAGAGTCTACTTTAAGAAGTTTATTATAAACTAGTTTAAAAAGTAAGCTACTAATTCTAATAAACGCATTATCTAGAAGATTAGTTTAATAGTAGCTAGCTTATTTAGTAACTAGAAGTATATATAGAACAGCCTTTCTCTTATTAATATTACGCTAGCTAAGCTATATAAACTCTACCTGCCTCTATTTAGTATCTATAATACTATAGATATAAAGAAAGGTTAGTTACGCCTAGACTAGTAAGAGAACTTAACTCTAGAGATATACTTACAGCGTATACGCAATATTAGAGCTAGCTACGCCTTTATAATACTCTACTTATTTACTACTAAAGTACCTACTATTGCTATAGCAGCGTACTAGCGTACTATTTTATTAAAATAAAACATACCTTCTAAGTAACTCTAGCTAGACTACTTTACTATTCTTAGCGGCCTAATTCTTAACTACTATAAGAAGTTTATTCTATTATATAGCGTACCTACGCGTAGCGTTCTATAGCGTATAGTTATTAATATACCTATCTAAGTAATATAACTACGCTGCAAGAACGTAATAAGCACTATTACTATATACTATAAGACCTAGAAGAGAGAGAAGTCTTTATTAGATTAAAAGAGAGAAAAACGCGTAGTAACGCAGATAGAATAGAATTAGAGCAGATATACTACTAGTTAATATACTTAGTTATTATTTATTAATAGGTAGTAATTTCTCTTTAGCGTAGTAGTCTTCGTTACGTTAGATAACTATAGTAATAGTATAGTAGAAAAGATTATTCTTCTCTACATTCTAGTATAAAGACTTAAGCTTATTACTATATTATAAGTAATTGCGCTACCTATATTAGTAGTTCTACCTAGCGCAATCTCTTATATCTACTAGAATAGCTTTCTATCTATTAGAGTACATAGCGCAGAACTATTTTAGACATTAGTTCTCTTTCTCTATCTATACTCTTCTCTTAAACTAATAGTATATCTAATAGATATATCTTCTTAGCTAGTAGTGTAAGCGTTCTATACAAAAATACTTAATAGCGTTCTAGAATTCTGCGCTTTTACACGCATTCTTAACGTTCTATAGTAACTATACGCTCTTACTAGCTAGCTCTACTATCTCTATAGGTAATAGCTTTCTCTTCTAGAGCTTCTTTACAGGCTAAACGTTAAAGTTAGAATTAACCTAGTAATAACAACTACGCTTATTAGCTAGTATAGCTTTACGTCTAGCCTTGCTCTTTACTATAATTAAGTTAATATTATATATATACTAGACTACTACAGCTATATTATTTACTATAGCTACCTTACGCTATTATTACTTATAGTTTTAGCTACTCTTTTTCTTCTTCTTCTTATCTACGTATGCCTAGTGTATAAAGCTACTATATTGCGCTTTGTTACTAATTTTACTATTAAGCTAGAAGAATAAGAGGTATATGCGCATAAAGCCTTTATCTTTAGTAGCTTTAGCGCTCTAGAGGACTACTAGCTTCTTATTAAGTGTAGAGAGTAGGTTCGCAATAAGTATTCTAAGGCAAAAGAAGAGCTAGCGCTTCTAGATTACTACCTACGTTAGATTCTATAGTATAATATCTATAAGCTTAGACATCTCTAAGCCTTTTCTCTACTAGTAGTTATTAATAGCTTAGTAGATAAGCTCTTCTTTATCTATAGTAAAGTTACTAGTTCTTTACTAACTACTTTAATTCTAAGTATCTTACAAGCTATAATCTATTTAAGCTTAAGATATATAATATTACTACTAGCAATCTTACTTTCTAACGCTATATTCTTGTTTAAGGCCTAATACTTATTAACTTTCTAGTAACTCTAACTAAGAGGTCTAAGAGTAA
Source organism: Alternaria sp. Ai002NY15 (assembly GCA_023758125.1). NCBI lineage: Eukaryota > Fungi > Ascomycota > Dothideomycetes > Pleosporales > Pleosporaceae > Alternaria > Alternaria sp. Ai002NY15. Next base: position 220,319 of record JAFVLO010000040.1, on the reverse strand, counting down.
GCTATTTTACTAGAATACGTAGAAGATAATATAATAGAGCTTTACCTTGCGCAAGAAAGACGTAAGTGCCTATTATTTACCTTTCTCTACACCCTCTATTACGCTCTTATACTTACTTTACTATCTATAATTATTATTCTCTTAGCTAACTACAAAACACAGGCTAAGTAGGCATTAGATATTAAGATAGCTACTGTAAATTACCTGCAGAAAGGCCTAGATAGTAGATTAGCTACTAGATAGTAGACACTATACTTTCTTGTAATAAAAACTAGGTTTAATATAGAGCTAGAGAGTCTTTCTAGATAAAGCTATAGCTACTGCTTTTCTACTTAGGCGTCTTTATAGATAGTTATCTCTTCTTTATCTTTTTCTTCTCTTTAAAATTACTATAATTATTACTAGATAGCGCTATAAATTAACTATTAGTTACTCTCTCTATAGTAAAATACTCTTATTATACTTATTATAAAGAGTAGTCTTTAAACTCTTAAGCTATCTAGTTAGTTCTATTACTTTCTTTATCTCTCTATAGGCTACGTCTCTTATTATAGAGATATCTAAACTTATTATAAGTAGGTTTAATAATAGTAATAGAAAGATAGTATAGAACTTAGTGTATATAGTAGGTTAGAGTCTAATATTGTAACTACTAACGTAAATTACACAAGGCAACGTTTGTTACAAAGATATACTTCTCTATAGAAGATATAACTATATTAATTAGTATCTAGAACGCTATTGTATATATTACTAGTTAGAGACGTAACTATTATTATATATAACATAGATAAAAATTAATACGCTAACAGCGTACAAATCTCTTATAAGTACTAATTACTTAGTAAAAAGTAGCGTTTAAATAAAGAACTATAGTTAGAACTCTTTTCTTTTATTAAAGGTGTTATATCTAAAGACTATAGTAGATTTCTACATAGATTAGTGTAATACTAAAAGCTATTAGTAAGAAGCTACTTACTTCTTCTTTACTTTCTATAGTTCTAGATCTAGTCTAAATATTACACTAGGTTCTTACTTAAGTACTAGCTAAGCAGCAGCTTAGTAGTTAACGTAATAGAATACTACTTATTAAGACCTGCTAGATTCTAAAAAGCTAGCCTTAATATATTAGGTTCGCGTAAGAACTCTAGTATAGGTAATAGTAATAATAACTACGTTAATAGAGAGTAGATGCTCTAAAAAGATAGAGACAGTAATAGTAATAGTAATTATAATAAGCCTCTCTAGCAACGTCTTGCAAGCAAATCTACTATTACTAACTAAGAACTAGTTAGTATAGAAACTATCTAGGTTATCTAAGTACTTATATTAAACTAGAAAGACAACGTCTATTAAGAAGAAGAACCTACTTAGAATAATAGAGATTATCTACGCGTTAAGTATCTAGTCTTAAATATATTATTTAAGAATAGATTAAGGTAACACTAGAACCTTTTTCTCTTATATAGTCTAGTAGTTTACTCTATTAGAAAGACTTATAGTGCAGTTTTATTATAATAGAACTAATTATAGTAAATAACTTATAGTTAACCTAGTTATTTAGTCTTATAGTATTAGAACTTACTTTACAAGAGATAAATAGCAATAAGATAGAAATAGGTGTAGTAGATTAACCTTTATAGTCGTCTTACGTCTGCTATTAAAGTCTTTAATCTCTTACTCTTTAATAAAAGAAGAATTATACGTATCTATTATTAGTATAATAGCTCTAGAAGAGTTTAGAGCGTATATTTATAAAGCTTTATTATTCTTATCTAGGCTCTATATTACCTTAAAGCTAACTTATACAGCGCCTTACAACGCACCTCTACTAAAGTAGAATACATTAGTAGATATAAATTACTTTCTTTTTATTAGCTTTATTAAATTACCTTCTTTATATAGAACTAGTTTTGTTAATTTACTATTAGAGTTAATAGGCGTATTTTAGAACTACTCTTTAGATAGCGCTGCGTTCGCTATATAGTAATTACTTTTCTTATAGTAGAGAAGATAGATTTCTCTCTTAATAAACTTACTCTTCTTATTATACCTTCTAATATAGATATTCTAGTAGATAATTCTAGTATTATAAAACACGTTAAGTTATTATTCTTCTAGAGTTATTACCCTCTAATATACTAGATAGCCTTCTATATTATATACGTCTTAGAAGATATTAAAGCCTAGTCTAGTAACGTAGAGTTATAGTAAGAAGAGTACTTCGCGCTTTCTAAGTACTTAACTTATTTTAATATCTTCTATATATTAGACAAGCTTAGGTTACTAATTATTCTTATTAATATTTAGCACTATTACTAATTTATTTAACTTCTCTAATCTATAGTTAGCATTCTATATTTCTTATACCTTTTTCTATACTTATATAAGATAATCTACTTATAGTACTTTATACGCTAGAAGTGTAATTCTCTAAGCCTAACTTCTTATATAATATTATTATATATAATTTATTAAATCTATAGAAAATCTCTAGACTATAAACTCTTAGACTTGCTAAACTTTAAACTCTAGAGCTCTACTAAGTTACTAATCTTTAGGCCTAGTTCTTAGAGAATAATAATATACGTTATAATATAAACGTAACAAATAGCTTTATAAACTAATAAAATATATAGAAGCTTTTCTAATATTAGTAGACATAGAATAAGAAGAAACTTAAAGATAAAATTACTTTCTTAACGTTTCTTAGAGCTACTAAGAAGAAGAGAAAGAAGGCTACTAAGAAGACAACTCTTTAAAGAAAGAGAAAGTAATACTAAGAGAGTATAGAGCCTTAATTTAGAGTTTACTTTTCTACTCTTAACTCTAAATATCTTACATTCTACACAAAACCTAAACACTTATACCTAGTTATAGTATCTATTCTCTTAAGATCTACTAGATTCTAGAAATCTAGCCTTAATATGTTAGGCTTACGTAAGAACTCTATTATATTAAATAATAATAATAACTATATTAACAAGAAGCAGACGCCCTTAAAAAGCAGAGATAGTAATAATAATAGTAAATATAATAAGTCTCTTAGATAACGCTTTACAAGTAAGTTAGCTAGTATAGGTTAAGTAGTGTATTATGCTGTTAGAAGATAGTTTCTCTAAGCGTAGAGAACGTAGAGAAAAAAGAGAGAGTAAGAGATTCTCTTTAAAGCGCGCTATATAAATAATAAAAGAGAAAGTAGAATAATAGTCTAATTCTATTACTTCTATCTTTAAAAGAGTAAGTGCTCTTCTAGTATCTACTTAGAGGCTTAACTCTAATAGTAAGTTGTTCTTACTATACTAGAGGCATCTAGAGAAGCTAAGAGTAGTAGCACTTAGATACTAGTAAAGATAGTAGCTTAATTCTATTACTTCTATCTTTAAAGTTAAGAGTAATAATACTAAGCTTACCTCTTAAAGAGAAGAGAGCACCTCTCTTACCTAGCTTATCTATTTTCTCTCTCTCTTTCTAATTAAGGTAGTTAAAAGTTAATTTCTTACCTTTTAGAACAAGCCTTTATACAAAGAACGTAGTGTTATAAACTCTTAGGTTATACTTATTATAGAAGATAGTGTACTACCTATAGTTAGAATTATATAAGTAGTTAATAAACTTTGTTAGTCTACCTATAAACTCGCTATCTATAACGTAGAGATCTTTTTCTTTAAGGCCTTCTAACTTAGTAAACTTATTAAGTAAATATAAATAGAATACTTTTACTTTTAAAAATAAAGTTTTATAACGCGTAGCTTTAGTATCTATTATAACTTTACTATAGTAGGTATTAATAAACTAGCTCTTATGTAGATCTTATTCTTTGTTATAATAGTCTACTAGCCTTACACTTACGCTAGTAGCTAAGTAAACTCTATCTAGTAGTAGACAAGACTAAGAGTAGTAGTGTTAGACTTTTTAGACAGCTATCTATTAGAGAGTAGAAGACTATAAAGAGTATCTAGATAGAAAAGCAGTAGTTAGGCGTATAGAGAATATAGTTAGCTAGTAGAGATATACGTTAGTTATAGCAGCGTAGATAGAGTTTGCCTAGTAGAAAGTGCAAATATTAATGTAGTTTTAATTATTAGTCTAGTACCTTATACACCTTATAACTACTTCTACTAAGCTTAGATTAAGATACTTTATTATAACTTCTTCTATAAGGTAATCTTAATAGTAAACGTTAAAGCTAGAAGCTATACTAAGAGAATCTAGTAAGAAAGTATTACTATAGAAAATAATATTTTTGCTAAAGAAGAAGCTCTTAAACAATAAGAGCTTACTTACGTAGTAGCTCTAGAGTAGCTTTATCTTAGTAAATTATAGCTATAAGAAGCTATTTATTTACACTAGAGACTCTAGCTAGTAAGAGTAATAGCGCCTACACTAATAGAGACATTAGCTAACGTTATTAAGCAAGTTATTAGCATCTTTAAGCCTAGTAGCTTTAGCGTTACTCTTTTTAAGGCTAAGCCTACTACTAATAAGATGCCTACTAAGAATATTAAGAAGGCAAAGAGAATAGAGACAATTACTAGATACTATTACGTTAACTATATTATATATAACTTAGATAGCTATAATCTTATCTTCTAATACTATAAGCGCAATAATTAGAAGAGTAGAAAGCCTTAACTTAGTAAGATCTTCTAGATAGGTCTATAATAGAGTAGCTATACACAGTAGCATTCTATTTTAATATTTTACAAATATTCTTATTTAGTATTTTGTACAGCGTTACTACATAGTTACTATAATGTCTAGCTAGCGCTTTAGTTTATTTAGTGTTTATTTAGATTATAATTAAACTTAAACTTTAAATTATATACTTTATATCTAACACTCTTGTTATACGTATAACTTTAGGTGCTTTTCTTAATATTTAAACTAGATAACTAAGTTGCGGCTAAGCCTACCTATTATCTACTTCTACTTAATGTTAGTTCTTTTTCTACTATTACTGCAGCATTAGCGTCTATAGTTATTAGCCTATTTATTTCTATCTATTATAAACACTACTCTTCTATAGTAAGAGCTACTTACTATCTATCTCTTAGACACTACTAGCTAGCTTATATTACTTATAACATACTACTCTTTACCTTTACTTATAGCTTCTTATCTCTTTTTTATAAATGTAGAGTAGGTAACGCACCTACTATATCTAGAGTAAGAGATAGATGCTTAATAATTTAACTGCTAGTAGATAGAGAAGAAGAGGTACTATATAATCTTATCTTTTGTAATTTAGAGTTTACTTCTATACTCTCTACCTCTAACATTCTACTTCTAACATTCTACACCTAGCATTCTATACCTAGTATTCTACACCTAAGCAACTTTGTTATATAATTCTTTAACCTTACCTAGATAGCTATAGCATCTACGCCTTTAGCTAATAACTAGAGCTTAGCATAGTATTCTATTCTTATAGAAGATAGTAATAACCTTACTAGAAATAACTAAGAACAAGACACTAATAATAATAAACCTCTTAAGAATAGGTTTGTAAGCAAGTTAATAGCTAGAAACTAAAAGAAAGTAAGTATAGAAACTATCTAAGCTATAAAAGTACTAATATTAGATAAGAAAGAAAACGTCTATAAAGATAAAGAAGCTATTTAGAAGAATAGAGATTATCTACGCGTTAGTAAATTAACATACTACTTATACTATTATACTAACTCTAGATAGTTAAGCGTTTTAATCTAAGAACGCTAGAATATTTATAGAAAAAGAATCTAGTAAGTATAGTTCTTAGAGAATAATTACACCTACTACAAGCTAAACCTAGCGTACAGCTTTAACAATAATAAAGAAAAAGTTAGACAACTTTATTATAAGTAGGTTACTTAGAATTAGAGATACCTTATAAATAATATCTCTTTCTTTAAGTATCTTTAGGTAAGTAAGAAGGCTAGAGGTATATTAAAGAAAGAGAAGAAGACTATTAAAAAGAAGAAGGTAACGCAAAGTAAGAAAACTTAAGGTTAAATATCTAGGCTATAGATATTATAAGACTTTTCTTCTAATACGCAATTACGTCTTAAATACTACTAACTTTTCTATTCTAGAAAGTCCGCAAAAATAAATAGAAACTAAAGTCTTTCTTATTTTCTCTACTAAATCTTATAGTAAGTTCTTCTATACTCTAGTTATTTCTAGAGCTTTTTTATATTTGCTATTACTAACTACATAAATATAAATAGGCTACTACTCTTTTTCTCTAGCTTTAGGTTCTTCTATTATAGCTCTTATAGCTTCTTCTAACTATACACTATATTTATATCTAGATATTAGTTTAGATAATAGCGTAAAGCTCTTTAAGAACTAAAGTTTATATTTTCTTTTCTATAATGTTTTAGCGTGTGCGTAGCTTATTAGCTTATTCTAGTAGTTAGTTACCTCTCTACTCTATCTATTAGATATTTCTTTCTCTCTCTCGCCCTCTTTTATTAAACCTCTATTTCTAGCTAGTAGCGTATATTCTAGATAGAAACCTACTTCTATAAGTACCTAGCCTAGTATATAGATAATTAAAAGTGCCTACCTTTACCTTTTATACCTATACAGCTTAAGTATATTACTTTCTAGAATATAAGCCTAGAAAGCTAAAGGTATCTTAATAATAATAGAACCTAGCGTATAGGTTAGAAAAGAAGTAAAACTAGTATAGGTTAAGTAGCGCATTGCGCTGTTAGAAGATAGTTTCTCTAAGCGTAGAGAATATAGAGAAAAGAGAGAGAGAGTAAGAGATTCTCTTTAAGGCGCGCTATATATATAATAAAAGAGAAAGTAGATAATAGTCTAATTCTATCGCTTCTATCTTTAAAAGAGTAAGTACTCTTCTAGTATCTACTTAGAGGCTTAGCTCTAGTAGTAAGTTATTCTTACTATACTAGAGGCATTAAGAGAAGCTAAGAGTAGTAGCACCTAGACACTAGTAAAAACAATAGCGTAATTCTATTACTTCTATCTTAAAAGCTATAGGTAGTAACACTAAGCTTACTCTATAAAGATAAGAGAGCGCCCTTTTACTTAGCTTATCTATTCTCTCTCTCTCTTTCTTATTAAGGTAGTTAAAAGTTAATTTCTCTCTTTTTAGAATAAGCCTCTATATAAAGAACGCAGTATTATAAACTCTTAAGTTATACTTATTATAGAAGATAGTATACTACCTATAGTTAGAATTACATAAGTAGTTAATAAACTTTATTAGTCTACCTATAAACTTACTATCTATAGCGTAGAGATCTTCTTCTTTAAAGCCTTCTAACTTAGTAAACTTATTAAGTAAATATAAATAGAATACTTTTACTTTTAAAGATAAGGTTTTATAACGCGTAGCTTTAGTATCTATTATAACTTTGCTATAGTAAGTATTAATAAACTAGCTCTTATATAGATCTTATTTACACTAGAGACTCTAGCTAGTAAGGCTAGTAGCGCCTACAATAATAAAGATATTAGCTAACATTATTAAGTATATTATTAGTAACTTTAAGTCTAATAGGTTTAGTGTTACTCTTTTTAAGATAATAATAAGTCTCTAAAGAATAGGTTTATAAGTAAGTTAATAGCTAGAAACTAAGATAGAGTAGATATAGAAACTATATAAGCTATAAAAGTACTAATATCTAATAAGAAAGAGAATATCTCTTAAGAAAGAGAACCTACTTAGAAGAAGAGAGATTATCTACATATTAGTAAATTAACATGCTACTTATACTATTACGCTAACTATATAAAGTTTAGCGTCTAGATACAAGTGTCGCATAACTATTACAGAAGACTAATTAACTAGGCGCTGTTTCTAGAAGATAACTATATAGTATATAAGCTAAATATAGCTTATAGCTTTAATAATAATAAAAAAGAGGTTAGATAACTTTGTTATAAGTAGGTTACTTAGAATTAGAAATACCTTATAGATAATATCTTCTTCTTTAAATATCTTTAAGTAAGCAAAAAGGCTAAAAGTATAAAATAGATATAGAAGAAGACCTCTAAAAAGAAGAAGGCAGCCTAGAGTAAGAAAACGCAAGGTTAAGTATTTAGGCTATAGATATTGTAAGACTTTTCTTCTCTTACGTAATTATATCTAGAATACTACTAACTCTTCTACTCTAGAAAGCTCGCAAAAGTAAATAGAAACTAGAGTCTTTTTTATTTTCTCTACTAATCTTATAGTAAGTCTCTCTATACTCTACTCTTTTCTAAAGCTTTTTTTATCTTTGCTATTACTAACTATATAGAAGTAGAGATTTCTCTTACCTACCTTACATTTTCTCTACATAAATTATATACCTCTAATCTATTATAAACCTTAGCATTTAAATAGACTCTATTTAAAATTAGCAGTAAGTATAGGTACTATATAATAGACATAATTAGAGTTCTATTAATATACGCTTACTACTTAGATTAATATAGTAATTTATTTTTAAGTAATTTTATCTTCTACCTACCTTTTATTTCTTTCTAATAAATACTCTTTTCTAAATACTCTAAACTTATCTTAAAGCTACTAGTCTTTCTAAATAGCTAGCCTAGTGTACAAATAATAAAAAGTGCCTACTTTTACCTTTTATACCTATATAGCTTAAGTATATTACTTTCTAGAATATAAGCCTAGAAAGCGTAAGAGTATCTTAATAATAATAGAACCTAGCGTATAGGTTAGAAAAGAAGTATAACTAGCATAGGTTAAGTACTACGTTGCGCTATTAGAAGATAGTTTCTCTAAGCGTAGAGAATATAGAGAAAAGAGAGAAAGTAAGAGATTTTTATTAAAGCGCGCTATTTAGCTAATAAAAGAGAAAGTAGAATAATAGCCTAATTCTATTACTTCTATTCTTAAAAAGGTAGATACTCTTTTAGTATCTACTTAGAGGCTTAGCGCTAGTAGTACATTATTCTCGCTATTATAAAGGCTTCTCTAGAAACTAAGAGTAGTAGTACCTAGATAATAGTAAAGACAGCAGCCTAATTCTATCTCTTCTAGCTTTAAAACTAAAGGTAATAGTACTAAGTAATAGTAAAGAAATAGCCTAATTCTAACACTTCTCTCTTTAAAAGGTATACGCCTACTTCTTTACGTAAGTTACCTATAGATATATTATTATAATGTAAATATAGAACGTATTACGTATATACGTATAGTGTATAATACTACTAGCTATTTTATAAAAGATGTTATAGCTATTAGCGTATTTCTCTTAGAGTAGGCGCATATTAAGCTTAAGAAAGTAAGCTAGAGTATTATAATAGAGTAACAAGATACTTACTAGAGAGTTAATATATTACATAAATAGTAAATTAGAATTATCTTTCTTACTCTTAATACTTAGATTAATAACTTTTCTATTAAACTTATTCTAGAAATTCTTCTTCTAATAAGTCTTTCTTAGTATTAAGCGCTTTACATCTTAAATAGGTTAAGGTAATAGTAAGTTAAAGTTAGACTTTTTATTGCTAAATATATTTATTAAGACATACTTACTTCTTTTTTATAGTATATTTTGTCTTATTAGTTTTCTCTCTTACTAGGCAGAGCTATAGCTTATATGCGTTAGTAACTATCTAGATATTAGTAATCTAGCATATCTTTTATATTTTTATACTAACCTAGTATAGTTAAGTATTAGAATATAAATATCTTATAACTATTAAGAGAGACTAATATAATACAACTAATATTTAAGTACACTTTAAGAATTAAACACGTCTAATAATAATAATACTACTAACGCTAATAGCTCTTCTCTAGAGGTAACGCACTAAGTCTTTAATAGGTGCTAGTTAAGTAGTAGCTTAGTCTAGCGTATAAAAAACTACTTGTTACTAAGTAGCTATAGTTACTAGCTACTATACTACTAGGTAGATAGAGGTATATCTATCTAACCTCTGCAAAGCAGCTTCTTATAGAAAAGTAACTCTATAGTTTACTACTAAACTTGCAGGCACAGACTCTTCTGTAACGTTATAGCTTTAGAAGTAGAAATAATATTTATAACTAAGTAGTAACTATATAAGTTAGAAAGTAGTAGAAATAGAATAGTAGAAAATTATAAGTATAGTACCTGCGTGCTGTTAGCGCACGTACGTAGAGCGCTTATATAACGCAGCCTACACGTAGTAAGAGTAGCGCTTTAGTGTATAGTATATAGTATAATTAAGAACTAACTTCTATACTACTATAGTGTATAAGTAGTAAGAGAGGTGTAGTAGTATACTGCGTACGCTAGAATAGATAGCTAATCTATATACTGCAGCGAATATTATATACTAGTATTATAAGAAGAATACACACTATTATAAATATAGTAAGCGTTAGACTTTATATTATATCTACTAACTACTTTTAAGAATATAACTAGAGTAAGCGCCTTTCTACTAAAGACCTCTAACAAGACGTAGTACATAGTTTATATTAATCTTACTTAAGATAATAACTTTCTATAACATTATTATACACTTTTAACACTACTAAGCCTACTAGCGTATAAGCTAGCTTACGCCTGCCTTAATAAACGCCTCTATAAAGAGAATACCTTACTTCTTCTACGTCTATAATAATAACGCCTAAATACTCTACTAAGGTACTCTAAGAGGTATTTCTCTATGTCTAAGTTATTCTTCTTGCTAGGCGTATACGCTATTTAGTTATTAGATAACTCTTAGTATAAGAATATTATATTAGATAAGCTTCTTAATATTAAGTCTATAGATAAAGTAGTCTTATACTTCTATGCGTAGCATCTAATATAGTTAATAGAGATAATACAACTTAGCTCTATTAAGTCTACGTAGATTATAGATTCTAGAAGTATTAAGAGCTAGTCTATAGTATAAGAACTAACTAGAGAGCCTTGCAAGTGTAGAAACAGAATAATCTATTATCTACCTTACCTCTAGTAGTATAGCACGTATTACGTAAAGTTCTTTATTTCTTTTAGAAAGAATAGAACTTTACAAGTTATTATTACTTTAGTAAATTTAACTTCTTAGAAGTAGAGTTATAAGAGTTACACAGATAGTAGAGAGAAGGCTTCTACTTTAATAGATAATATAGCCTTTATAGTAGACTTTCTCTTATAGACTATAATAGTAGTAGTGTTAACTTAGCCTAACTTTTAAATTAAGTTTTAGAATTTTCTATAGTGCCTTTAAGTTTAGCTATTATTACTAGTAGCTATTAATTAATATAACTTTAGCGTATACGCGCACCTTAGTTTTGTATATATAGAGTATATTCTACTACTATAAGTATTAGTTCTAGCTAATAACTATTAAGGGGTCTAAAAGCAGCTCTATCTAGGTTTAAATTGCTAAGGTGCGCTATAGTAAGTCTTAGACTTGCGCTAGTAAAATAGTATATACACCTTATTCTATATATATATTATAGTACTTTAATAATTAGCTATATTAGTAATATATTTACTAAGTAGCTGTTTAGCGCAATTTAAGACTATAAGCTAGAATAAGTAGTTATTAAGAACGCGCTAAGAGAATTGCGTATTTGTTACCTTTTCTAATTATTAGCTCTTACTACTCTAAATAGCGATCTACGCTATATATTCTATTTAAAGAAGCTAGTAGAGGGTTATAGAATATACTTAATTCTAGATTAATACTTAGTAGATATAAGAAAGAGAAGGTAGCTTACGCACGCAAAGACAATATAGATCTAGTAGTAGAATAATAGTACTACTAAGAATAATATACTTCTACGCTACTACTTAATCTTTATAGGTTTACAGAATATATTATTCTTAGCGTAGAGTAAAGAGAGCTACAAGTGTAGAGTGTTGTTTCTAATACCTAGGTATCTATAGAAGAGTAGAATTTACGCTAATATTAGCGTTACTAGTTTATATTATAATATAGACAAGGCGTAGTTTAATAAGTAGGCTAGAAAAGAAGAATATATTAGACTTAAGGCAAAACCTATATATCTTACACTATATAACGTAAAAAGCTATAGCTCTAGAAGCTATAATAGAGTTATAGAGTGTTCTAGTATTGTATACAATATTACCTTGCACGTAACGTTACCTTATACGTAGCGTTAGCTTACACGTAGCGTTAGCTAGTACGTAGCGTTAGCTTACACGTAATATTATCTTATACGTAATATTACCTTATATATAGTGTTAGCTTATATATAATATTACCTTATATGCAGCGTTAGCTTATACGTAGTGTTAGCTTATACGTAATATTAGCTTACACGTAATAGAGTTAACTCTAATAGAAGACTAACTAAGGCTAAGTAAAAATAGTTATATATTTAGATGTAGATAGCTTTATAAGTACTTTTAGACTACCTCTCTATCTAAAGTAGTCTAAAACCTTTATCTATAGAGACGTAAAATAGTAACTTAGATAGTAGTTTTAGATATCTTAATACCTACTCTATCTAAAGCTTACGCTACTTATACACTTTACTAATAGAATAATAATTAAGTAGCTTATAGCTTTATAAATACCTTTAAGTAGTTACTCTATCTAAAAGTATAGCTAGTAGCTTTATAAGTACTTCTAGACAGCTACTCTACCTAAAAGTATAGAAAGAAATGTCTAAAATTTTATAGCTTAAAGCTTCTAGAGGCAAAATATATAAAGGTAATTTAGATAGTAGTTAGTAGGTATCTTTAGTTAACTACTATGCCTAAAGATTACTTCTTACGTCTCTTACCTATTACTAGATTATCTTAGAGATATTTATATCTTCTTATTCTTCTACTCTCTAGAGTAGCCTATAATAATATTTTTAAATTTAGTAGTAGGTTTATAGTTATAGTAGCTATAGCTAGTATATAGGTAGTCTACTTCTCTAAGTAAACTAAATTAGATTAAACCTAGAGAGCTATTAAAAGAGCTGTTTAGACGCTAAAAGATATTACTTTTAGCTACTTATTAATAACTTCTAAGAGAAGTAAAAGTTTAAAGAGCTAGTACTAGGTAATACTAGAAACTAAACGTAGGCGTACTAGTATATTCTACTAACTATTTAGAGTATAGAAATAACTATTTAGAGTATAGAGATAACTATTTAAAGAATAGAGATAACTATTTTAGGCGTAGAGATAGATATCTTTAAGTTTAGTAGTAGGTTTATAGTTATAGTAGTAGTAGCTAGTATATAAGTAGCCTACTTCTCTAAGTAAACTAAATTAGATTAAACTTAGAAAACTATTATAAAAGCTAAATAGGCGCTAGAAGATATTACTTTTAAGCGCTTATTAATAACCTCTAAGAGTAGTAAAAGTTTAAAGAGCTAGTGCTAGATAATACTAGAAACTATTTTATTATCTAGCCTTAATTACTTAGCTTTAGCTAGAATATACTTTTAAGTACTTTTAATACTTAGCTTAGACTAGAGAGAAGAGATTACTCTATTAGTAGAAGAGCTTACTTATTCTACTAAAGATATTATATAGTTTTTCTATAGTAGCTATTACTATCTATATTTAAGTAGTATAAATTTAAGAAGAGTAGTTAGAGTTCTTAGAATCTAGCTATCTACCTAACTAGACTAGTATTAGATAGATAAGGTTTATAGAGAGTAACTCTTTTAAGCTATAGCGTAATTATTTTTATAAAATAACTTAAATTAATATTTACGCTAGTAGGTAATTAGGTCTAGAGCACTAAACTAGCTAAACGCGCTTTAGAAGTAACTCTTTTATACTTTACTACTAGCTAAATATTTTTATAAAGTAACTTAAATTAATATTTAGCTAGTAGACAAACGTTTTAGACACTAAACTAGCTAGACACGCTTTAGAGGTAACTCTTTTACACTTTACTATAGGCTAAATATTTTTATAAGATAACTTAAATTAATATTTAGCTAGTAGATAGACTTTTTAGATAGTATTTAGAGTAAATAGACTTTAGCCTAGAGATTAAGGTAGCGTTTTTACTAGTGCCTCTACTTATTATTATTCTTATTTATTAGATTAGTAGCTATTAGGCTATACTAGTTACTTTAGTGTAGTAGATTACCTCTTACTTAGCTATACTTTCTACTTATCTTCTCTTCTTAGCGTTATTTATAGCGTAGTTTTAGAGTAGATACTACTTTTTAGTTTTATATTTATATACCTTAATACCTAGGTAGTAGTTAGAGAGTTTACTTTTTTTAATATATTACCTAGAACTTAGTAATAATTAGAGGCTTATAGAAGTAGGCTAAGGCCTATATTATAAAGTAGCGCTCTAGCGCTATATCTATACTTACGCTTAATACTATAGACTTTCTCTTCTTAAGACGTATATATAGCTAGCTTACACTAGTAGTAACACTAGTTAGACTTTATAGTAGACTACGCTTTAGAGAACTTAGTAGAGGTAAATAAATAGGCTATCTACTATAATTACGCCTTAGGTACTTTTATAGTAGATAGTCTATAGAAAAGATAGCTAAAGTTATTTTTAACACTAGCTCTCTGTTTAAGATAGCTAGAGTATAACTTAGAGAGTAACTCTCTTATAGTAGTAGATAGTTTTATTTAGAGGTAACTCTAGATATTTCTATTATATCTATTATCTAGATATTAAACCTTATAGATAGTATTTAGATTTTAAATAATATAGCGTAAAAATTAATAAATAAGAGAGCTATTCTTAATAACTTCTAGTGTATAGATTATAGTAGATAGGTTCTCTTAGATATATATATAATCTTAACTAAAGTATCTTAGAATTTATTTTTATTATCTTTTCTTAAGCCTACTTATACTAGCTTAAAATTAGTTTTATATTTATATACTTTATTACCTAAGTAGTAGTTAGAGACGTTAACTCTAGCTAGCGCATTACCTAGAACTTAGTAACTATTAGAGGCTTATAGAGGTAGACTAAGGCCTATATTATAAAGTAGCGCTCTAGCGCTGTATCTATACTTACGCTTAATATCTAAAGTTCTACTTACTTCTATAAGTAAGTACTATTTTTAGAGTCTATAGATTAATAGCTCTACTAATAATTTTACTAGCTCTTTAGAAACTATTCTACTATCTATCTACGCTTTATATATATAAAGTAGTATAGACTTTCTTCTCTTAAGGCGTATATATAGTAGACTTACTACTAGTAGTAACACTAGTTAGGCTTTATAGTAGACTATGCTTTAGAGAACTTAGTAGAGGTAAATAAATAAGCTATCTACTATAATTACGCTTTAGATACTTTTATAGTAGATAGTTAGAGTTATTTTAGTAACCTCTCTCTTTAGTATAGTCTACTCTTTTAGAAGTACTACTTTAGCGCTTTAGCGCTCTAGCGTATAATTATTACCTAGTTAATTCTACTAGTAGTTATATACTTATCTTAGAGATTAAGCTATACGTATCTAAGTATAAGTAATTATACTATAAAACTATAAATAGCTTATTAAAATAGTTAGCCTTATATACTACCTCTTTAGGTTTCTAGAGAAAAAAGATATATCTCTCTTTTAGAGAGAATATCTTTTTAGTAGTGTTTTATAGAATTATAGCTCTCTAGCTATAATAGTTAAGTAACTTTCTACTCTACTAGCTATTAGGTTCTACAGATCTAGGTAGTAATAGGTAAATAAATAAGAGTTAAGTTTTAAAGTTAACTTACGCTCTAGAGAAGGTTAATATATTTAAACTAGAGAATTATAGTTATAATTAGAGCTAATCTATAATACCTACTACTTTAATATAGAGTAACCTATTAAATATACTACTAGAAAGGTTAAGAGAGGTTTAGAGTTATAAAGACTATATATAAAAGGTAACTAGTAATTATATATTTAGAGTTAGAGTTAAATCTAACTATAATATAGAAGTTAGTTATATTTACGCTAGTCTCTCTATTACTTCTATAATACTAAATCTATTAGAGAGTAGTTCTAAATTCTAGGTTAAGTGCTAGGTTCTTTCTAAGAGACTCTTTACTAGAACTCTTAGTATTATAACTAAAGGTAAGTTCTAGCTTACTTTCTATAGGTTATTAGCTTATAGGTAGCTAGCTTAATTTACTCTAATCTACTTTTAGGTAGGTCTAAAGCTAAAAAAGAACACGCGTAAGCGTAAGTAGTAGTAAATCTTAACGCCTTTAATTAAATATGTTAAAATTTAATTATCTAAACGTAAGTACTAGAAACTTATCTAACTAGTGTTTATATAAAAAGGTAAAATATTTATTTTAATTATTATTAGTTACTACTTTCACAAAGTAGTAATAGAACTCTTTACTCTAATCTACTCTTAGATAGGTCTAAAGCTAAAGAAATAATGCGCGTAAGCATAAGTAGTAGTAAATCTTAATACTTTTAATTAAATATATTAAAATTTAATTATCTAAACGTAGATACTAGAAACTTATCTAACTAGTGTTTGTATAGAAAGGTAAAATATCTATCTTAATTATTATTAGTTACTACTTTTATAGAGTAGTAATAGAACTCTTTACTTTAACTTACTCTTAGATAGATCTAAAGCTAAAGAAATAATACGCGTAAGCGTAAGTAGTAGTAAACTTTAATATCTTTAATTAAATAAGTTAAAATTTAATTATCTAAATATAGACACTAGTACTTATCTAAGCTAGTGTTTATATAGAGAGGTAAAATATTTATTATAATCTTTATTAGCCTTAGAGCTAGTATTAGAATCTAAGAATAGATTTAGCTTCTATAAAAATCTTATCTTTTTTATATCTACTATTAATAGAAAGCCTTTTAGAGTATATCTTACTATTAGCTAGTATTATTAAGTATTAAGTTTACTTAGCATAAGACCTTAAATTATAACTAAAATATAGAAGTAAATATAGATACTCTAACTAAACTATTTATAGTTTAGAAAATAGAGAAGTACCTTAGAGTACTTTCTAGTAGTAGAAGGTATAGTTAGGTATAAGTAAGAGGCACCTAATATTAAAGTTTGTCTTTTTACTTTACTTTTACAAAATCTTTTCTTTTTTATATCTACTATTAATAGAGAACCTTTTAGAGTATATCTTACTATTAGTTAGTATTATTAAGTATTAAGTTTACTTAGTATAAGACCTAAAAACGTTATAATAATATTTAAAGTTAGTAATATTCTATAATACTTAGCTTATATTATAAGTCTAGTAATCTTTAGGTCTAATAGTTAAAAGCCTACTTTAGTAGCCTAATAACTAAAAACGCTCTTTTTAGAGTACTAGAAGCGCTACTTCTAATAGTCTTAAGTTAGAAAAGTAATATTAAAATAGAAATTAATAATAGCTTTAGCTCTATAGAAGTACCTTTTAGTATTACTAAACTATATATAGAATTTAAAAATAATTAAAAGACGCTCTTTTAGAGTACTAAAAGCGCTACTTCTAATAGCTTTAAGGTAGAAAAGTTATATTAAAATAGAAATTAATAATAGCTATAGCTCTATAGAAGTACCTTTTAATATAGCTAAACTATAGATAGAATTTAAAAAAAAATTAGAAGACACTCTTTATAGAACACTAGAGAGAAGCTTATCTCTAGAGGCTATAATAGCTACCTCTATCTTTAGGTAGAGACTAGCTAAAGTAGTAAGCTTATTTTAAAATTCTTTAGATTAGCTAGTAATACTCTATAGCTATAATAGCTAGTTAAGATATTAAATAGTATCTCTTTAAGTAGATTTTAGCGTAAAAGATAATTTTTTTAATAGATTTTTAGTAAATCTAGTATCTAGTTTTTATACTAAGATATAAAAAACTTATTAGATACTTTCTAAACGTCTCTTCTACTTTCTACTAGTAGGTAGCTAGAGATAAAATACAAAATTAGGTATGTCTTAAAATTAATATTTAATAGTATATACTAATATTTAGATTAATTTTATAATACTACTTAGAAAGAGTAGGTTAGGTAGATATTTAATAGTAAGTGCTAATATTTTATATAGTTTATAATACTACTTAGAAAGAGTAGATTAGATAACTATTTAAAAGTATATACTAATATTTAATATAGTTTATAATACTGCTTAGAAAGAGTAGGTTAGATAAAGTTATAGATAAAGGTAATAATTTATTATTAGTAGAGTAAAAGTGTTGCCTAGCCTTAAATCTATTACTAAAGTACTTTTCTTTTTACTATCTAGTCTATAGACGTTATAACTAACTATTTATAGTCTTATCTTTAAAGTCTAGCGCAAAGAGCCTATAGTATATCTACCTAGGTAAGAATAGCGCCTAAGACTACTATTATATTACTAATAATAGCGCTCTATTTTTATTATCTATACTTCTACGTAAACTACGTAAGTAGAGTATTAGTGTTTTTAGGTATAATTCTCTATTTATTAAATACTTACTTACTATATAAAAACACTATAAGTAGAACTAGAAATATTATACCTAGATACTAATACGTTATAGTAACTTTCTTACTAGTTACGTAAAAGTGTTAGCTAAGTCTACACTTATAGTAGGTATAGGTTACTAGAGTCTACTAAGTATACTTCTTAAAGTAATCTCTAAACTTCTTATAGCTTTCTAGCCTAAAAGCCTAATATATCTTATACTAGCTATATTTAGCGTATAAGTAATTATACTAGTTTATAGTACTTACTACCTAATAAATTAGATAACTACTAGCTAACTCTTATAGTATCTTGTAAATTTTAGCCTTATCTTTAGCTTTTTTCTAAATTAAAGCTACTAATTTAGACTAACCTTTACTATAAAAGTTATAGTTAGTAGCTAAAATTTTAGTATAGATTACTAGCTAGCTGTCTAGAAAGTAGCTTAGAATGCTTCTTTAGTAGGCGTCTTAGCTAGTATTAATAAAACTTTATATAGCGCTCTTATCTAATAAGCGCTATAAGTTATTAGTTAGTTTAGCTATCTAGAGCTTCTATAGTAGAGGCTGTTTAACTAATATAACTAAATTAACTAGCTTACTCTAATAACTAGCGCACTCTAATTCTTATATAAAGTTAATTATTCTATATAAAAAGCTAGCGTAAAGTACTTTTATAATCTTAGAGTAGTTAATACTAGTTTCTAGAGATAAAGTAGCTATAATTAGACCTTTACTAGTAAGCTAGGTTTTTAAAGCCTATAAGTAGTAGTCTAACTCTAGCTAAGTATAAAAGTAAAGGTAGTTTAACTTCTTCTCTATTCTTTTACACTAATCTATATACTAGTAATAGATAATTACTTTTTTATCTAAAAGTAGCTAGCGTAACTAGCGTCTAGTAATGCTTTCTACTTCTTATAATAGTTTCTCTAGCTAATATCTCTAAACTAGGTACTAAATATTTATACGTATAGTAGAGGCGCGTATAACGCGTAGAGTTCTTATACTTATAGTATACTCTAGTTTAAGCTTAAGTAGAAAGAGTTAGATAGTAGTAAGTAATACTATCTACGCTAAAATAGCGCGTAGGTAAGTAAGGTAAACTAACTTTAGGCACTAGTTATAGCTAGTAAATATTAAATAATATTTATTAATAATAATACGTCTAAGTATACTACTCTAGCTTAGTATATTTATAAAGATAAGAAACTTATACTCTTCTATAGTATCTGCACTAACTATAATTATAGTAGCTAGAGTATGCCTAGTACGCTCTACTAGCTATTTAATTATTAGAATTTAGACTTCTACTAACTAGCGCTTTAGGTCTTAAATTAGCTTATAGAAGAGTATAATAATAATAGTAACTTCTAGGTCTAAAAGATAGGTAGGCGCTATAAAGAGAAGACTCTTACTACTATCTATTAGAAGTACTATAATAAGTAGCGTTTTACTAGCTAGAATTACTTATAGTGTAATTTTCTACTCTAGTAATTTAAATATAAGTAAGCCCTCTTTTTATATAACCTTACAAACTAAGGCTTAAAGATTAGAATTACTAATTACTATAGGCCTTTTATTACCTATAAGCTAGTAATTAGGTAGACTAGTTAACTAGGTAGCTCTAGTATTACTCTTTTCTTTATCTAATATACTACTCTTTATTACGCCTTTTAGTGTAAGCTTAGTAGATAAGGCGCTTAAAAGTTAAAGAAATAAGTACTACTAGCTACTTAAAGTTTAAAATAGTTTAAGTAAGTAGTAGCTAAGATAGAATATAATACTTATTTTAATGCTATAGTAAAAGGTATCTATAAGCTCTAAGCAGCTAGCCTAAAAATCTAATCTACTTTTAGACTATATTTTAGACTTTTTCTATTTACTCTTAGTAAGTACTTTCTTTATACTCTTACTAAACTTTAAGCTAACTACCTTACGCTTAATTATAATAGTAGTGTAGTAGTACTATAAGGTAGTAAGCTAGTAGCCTAACTAGATTCTAGTCTTATAGATAATAATATTACTAAGCTAGTTAGTCTTCTAAGAGCTAGTAGTAGTTACCTAGATATAGTCTATTAGAGAAGCGCTTTATACTTTGCTTTTAAGGTGCTTAGTAGGTAGCTAGATATATACTAGATAGATAGTAAATAACTAACTAACTTACTAGAGTAAAAACTATAGAATAACTTTAGACTTATTCTATAAAGCCTAACTTTTATAATACTAGCTAATAAACACTACCTAGCTATCTATAATAAATATATTTTAGTCTTATATATAGCTATTATAATAGTAGGTAGAAGTAATTTTAGTGCCTCTAGTAGGCTGCCTACTAGTAACGTAGGTAAGAAAGAGAAGAATTTTAAGAAATTAGTCTGCCTTTTTTAGGTAGTAGCGTACTACCTAGAGTTACTAGAAAGAATTTTAGAGGCTACGCAGTTTATAGCTTTAAGAACTAGCTAGTATCTTAGATATAGTTTCTTCTAAACTACCTACTAATTTATTATTAGAGTATAAAAGAAAAAAGTAGCCTCTTTAGCTAAAGGTAATATTATTCTAAATCTTTATAAGTAGTATTTAAAATTACTCTATCTCTATAGTAGTCTAAAGTAAGTTCTTCTAAAGAACGTTCTCTCTCTTTTATAGTATACTAGTAACTATTACTTAAAAACTAGTTAATAAGATTAGCTAACTATGTATATATAAAGTACTTCTATCTTTAGACTACTATAAGATAGAGGCGTTAGTAGTATTTAATATAATATACTTTAAATATACTAAAAGGCTTAGCATCTTACTAAAGAGGCTATACGTGCTGTTAACTAGATACTACTTTCTTATTTAAATAAAATTCTCTCTATCTTACTTAGTCTACTACTAGTAATTAGCTATAGAAAGTAGAATTTTAATAGCTAACACACGTATATAGTACACTACTTCTACTAGTATATAGAAGTAATTATAAGCTTCTTATAGATAGTTAGTAGTTTTATTAATACCTATAATAGTAAGAAAGTAAATTAACCTACTACTAAAGAGCTTATTTCTAGTAATATAAAATATAAACTTTTAAAATAGGCGTAGAAGATAGGTAATTTAAGAGGCTAGGCTATCTAGGTATATAGCGCTAATAAAGTTTCTAGTAAGTTACTTTTAGTAGCTAGCCTAGAGAAATAGCTACTTTATATTATATATTTTATCTCTATAGTGTAGTAAGAGGCTAGTCTAACTATTAGTATCTAAATCTAGTTTACTCTCTACACTAAGCTAAGTTTAAAATAAATTACTTCTACTACTATTAGTGTCTATCTCTTAGACGTTATAGACACGTAGTAGATAGTAGATAAAGCGTTTTATATACCTAGTATACTACTTCTAGCTTTCTAGGTTTTATAGGCGTACTATTAGGCGTAAGTTAATTTACTTAGTATTAGAGCTTTATAACTAGTGTCTACTCTTAAGCTTAAGAGTAGAAAGTCTACTAACTACTTATTTAATTATTTATTTAATAATAGTAGCTACTTAAGTAAGTAGTGTATTATCTTTATTAGATATATAGCTTACCTAGTAAAGGTAGAGAAGATTACACTTAGTAAGATAAATAAGCTAGTAATTTCTCTTAAACTAGCTAGTGTAGTTAGTCTTTATAACTATAGTATTAGCTATAGTAAGTAACTTTATATACTTTATCTATAAACTTTAAATTTCTTATAATATAAGTAAAATTTCGCTAGAGAAAGTGCTACTTTTACTTTTAGTAATAGGCTATACTTTAAAGTATTTCTAAAAGCTACTAGTGTAGAAGAATATCTACGCTTAAATATAAGCCTAAGGCTTCTAGTCTTAGAGGCTTATTCTCTAGTTATAGGCCTTATTATAATAGCGCTAAATCTTATTATAGTTTTTAGTAATAAATACACAGCCTATATAAGTATAAGAGTAGACTAGAATTAGAGCGCCTAGAAGTAGTATTAGTAGTTAATTTAGTAGTAGAAGAGTAATATCTCTTAGGTTAGTAAGTAGAAGAGTGCTAATCTAATAGCGTTTATCTAGCACTTACTACTCTTTCTTCTTAACTTAGTAAAATTTCTTAAGATACCTAGTCTAACTATAGATAGTGCTATAGTCTTTATAGATAAGAACTTAGTATACTAGTAGATAGCTTAAGTAGTTACCTAGATTTTAAATTTTAAGTACTAAGCCTTAGAGCTAGTAGATAGGTAGAGCTATTATAAGTATTATAAGTAGAGTATTAGCCTAAAGACTAGTAAAAGCGCTAGTTATAAAGTAGCTAAGAAGTAGAGTCTTTAGCTACGTAATTACTTTTATAATATCTATACTATAGACTATACTTTATAAATTTAATAGCGCTTTTTATTTATTAAAGAGTAGAGCTATAACTCTATAGTAATAGAAGAAAGAATATTAATATAAAAGATAGCGTTATAAGCCTAAAATATAAAGAAAGCTAATTACTAATTAGTTTATCTAACTTAGATAGACTAGTAGAGCGTAGATAAATAGCTTTATTAATAATATTATAGGCTTTATATACTATCTTATCTAAGAAGTTAACTTACTTCTAATATCTTTTACTTTCTCTACGTACGCTCTGTATCTTATTATAGTATAATTTAACTTTACTTTTAGTCTTAGTTATTTCTTACTTATAGTGCGTAGCTAATCTCTTAAGATATTTCTTCTCTTTATAGATAGCTATAATCTTCTTAGTATAGTAGTAAATAAGCTATATAAGAGACCTAATATAAGTAGCGCTTTTTTTAAATTTATAGAATAGCTACTTAGCTATCTATATAAGATTACTATAGCGCGTAGTAATAGTGCTAGTATAGAAAAACGTAGTAGAAAGTAAAGTACTCTAGTATTTATAAAAGCTAGTAGTGCTTTATTATTTAGAAAAGCTAGTAGTACTCTAGTGTTTAGAAAAGCTAGTAGTACTCTAGTTTTTAGAAGAGCTAGTAGTTATTATACTACTACTAGGCTTAAAGAAATTACCTAGTTTTAGCTTTTTATAAGATTATAAAAGTAGTAGAAAAGTAGATTAGAGTAGTAGTAGAGCTTGCGTCTATAGTAGAGACGCGTTAATTTTAAAGTAAGCGCGTTTAGTTAATATAATTCTAGTAAAAGAGAAAGCGTAAGTAAGTAGATATAGAGGTAGTATACTATAGTAAGATAAAATAAAGTGCCTAAGGCGTAATTTAGTAAGAAAATAAATAAAAAGGTAAAGATAATAAGTAGTAAGACGTAATAAGAGAAGATAGAGCTAGCGCGCTCTAGAGCTAAGAAAATAATATTCTAGACTAGCTAGCTACTAATACTAAGTATAATAGAGTATATATAGCTATAGAGGCACTAAATTTAATACTAGAGGCGCCTATTTTAAGTACTTAATTTAGTAACTAATTCTAACTATAGGCGTCTAATTTTAGCCTTAATTTAAGTCTAAAATTTAGCTATAGATATTAAAATTTAGCTATAAGTACTAAATTCTAGCTATATATAGGCTATACTAGTAGCAAGCGTAGTAATTACGTAAAGAACTTTAAAATTTAGCTCTAAACTTCTCTACTCTATAACTTTATAACGTAAGTAGCTATTAATAAGCTAAGTACAGTGTTAAATTCGCGCAGTAATTCTACACAAAATAGCCTACTTAGATTTTATCTAGGCTCTTAGGTAGTAAAGTTTAAAAGCTTTAGAGCTACTGCTTTAGAGCTACTCTCTATTTCTTATTAGTACTTATTACTTTTACTAAAAATTACTTAGGCCTAGTAGCTCTAAGACGTTCTTTTAGATAGGTCTTACGCTACTTTATAAATATATTTAAAAATTATAGACTACCTTTTACTATTATATCTAATTATAGTACTAACTTTGTAGCTTTATTTTAGAGGTATATCTACTAAAGATTAAGAATTAAACGCATTCTATCTACTACTTACTATCTTAAGATAGATAGGTAAACTAAGCGCACTAATTAGTCTCTTAAAACTTACTTATAGTAATATATTAACTATACATAAGATAACTAGACTACCTAGCTTTATATTACTAAGTTCTAGGTAAATAATATAGTTAATTTAAGTATTAGTATAACTTTATTTTTTATAGACTTAGGCTACTACCTCTATAGTAGCGTTTACTTAGTTAAAGATATTAAAGCTAATCTTTTTCTATCTACCTAGAACTAATAATTATAGGCTAAGAAAATAATAAACTACTATAGTAACTTAGTAGCTTATTTAAAGAAATAACTTCTATAGTTATAGTAAGAATAAAGTGCTTAAGCTAATTCTACTTATTATATAGTTCTACTATACTCTATTAGTAATAAAGTCTATATAAGTATAACTAACTAGTAAACTAAGTAGTATTCTAAGAAACTTACGTATTAATAGGCTAGCCTCTATATAGTTACCTATATTATTTATAAAGAGTATACGTATAAATTAAAGCTTTCTAATAAGATACTTTAAAATAGTATATTTCTAGTCTTCTACTTCTAACTACTACGTCTATTAGCTACTAAAGCTCTTTCTAATTAAGCTTACGCTTAACTAGTTAGCGTAGAAGTAGTAGATAGTACTAGTAAGTATTATAAAGAGTAGCTTATAGATTTATTTAAGAATATAGCTTTACTAGAAGTAAATAAGATCTAAGAAAAGTAGGCTTACTTTATTAAGTAGACTAATTTCTCTAAAGCCTTCTAGTACATAGCTAGTAACTATCTTAGTTACTATAATACTAAACTTTTCTACTAGAAATTCTCTAATAAGCCTAAACCTTCTAGCCTTAATATACCTCTAGACTAGACCTTTCTACTTAAAGATATTAGTAATTAGAAGTCTAATTATACTAGTAGTAATAAGATTTTAGTATAAAAGCCTCTAAAAAGGTCTACGTATATAAGAGATAGAGGCTACTTTTACGTTTACTATCTAAACTCTACACTATTAATATATACTATACCTAATTATTAAATAGCGCTATAGTTAACTATTAATTACTTAGTATCTCTACTCTACTATCTTAAGTCTTCTAGAATATAGCTTTAATTAAAATGCTATTTTTTATAAAGTATAAAAATATTATTTAGCTTAAATTTTACGTTCTAGAGTTAGAGTAGTAGAAAATATTTTAGAGGTACGCTTTTTTTATATAAGAAACTATATAAATATACGTACGCTTATATAAACTATAAGCTATATCTAAGAATTTTTAATATAGTTAAAATTTTAACTTTTTTCTTTATTTTTTCTTTTCTTTTCTTTTACTATTAGTAGATCTAGCTAGAGAACTAGCTACAGCTTTTTTAAAGAGAGAGGTATATATAAAAATATAGCTTCTATAAACTTTATAGATTTACTTAGAGCTATCTTTTTACTTTAACTTTAAATATCTCTATTTCTAAAGCTACTAGACTTTGCTAAAGCTACTAGACTTTACTAAAGCTACTAGACTCTACTAAAGCTACTAGACTCTTTAAAAGAGATATTTACTACTATAAGCTAGTACTATCTAGTACTAGCTTCTACTAGCTTTCTTTCTCTCTTTCTATATAGATCTAGCTAGACTCTTTCTCTTTTAGATTCTACGTCTACTATTCTTAACTCTAAATATAAGCTATTTTCTAACTAGCCTACCTTTTTACGCATAAAGTCTACCTTATAAATACTTAGTAGATATAAAAAAAAGAAAGTAGCTTACGTACGTAAAGATAATATAAATCTAGTAGTAGAATAATAGCGCTACTAAGAATAATATACTTCTATACTACTACTTAATCTTTATAAGTTTATAAAATATATTATTCTTAGTATAGAGTAAAGAAAGCTATAAGTATAGAGTATTATTTCTAATATCTAGATATCTATAGAAGAGTAGAATTTACGCTAATATTAGCGTTACTAGTTTATATTATAATATAGATAAAATATAGTTTAATAAATAAGCTAAGAAAGAAGAATATATTAGGCTTAAGATAAAATCTATATATCTTATACTATATAATATAAAAAGCTATAGCTCTAGAAGCTATAATAAAGTTATAAAGTATTCTAGTATTATATATAATATTACTTTATATATAATATTATCTTATATATAGTATTAGCTTATATATAGTATTAGCTTATATATAATAGAGTTAACTCTAATAGAAGGCTTAATAGTTTCTTAGATATTTTTATTATTAAACTTATTAAACTAAAAGCTTTTATAATCTAAGTAAGTATACTTAATATATAATTCTAAGTACTTATAATTCTTATAAAAATTATTACTAAAGTTACTAAATACTATAAAGCTTTAATCTAGTTAATTATTAGAATTTATAAAGCTCTAAGATAGTTAAGTATTAGAAGTCTAATTACTTTATATAAAGCTACTAGAGAATAAACTATTAGCTACTATTATTCTAGAAAAGAAAAATAGAACTTAATTAATAGATATCTAGAGTTAAGTAAAGTAGAGAAGTTAAGTACTTAACTATAGAGCGCTATTAAGTAAAGCGCTATTACACTAAGCACTATTACACTAAGTACTTACTTATATATTATAATTACTACTACTAAAAGTATTATAATTAAAGTATAAGATACTATTATAGTAGAAGCTAAAGCGCTAATACTTATAGCTATTATTAGAGTTAGAAGTTAAGTTATTAAACTAAATTATAATAGTTAGCTATTAATTTAAATATAAAAGTAAAAACTTACTATAGTAATAGAGAAGATAAAAAAGTAAGTAGAGTAGTATATTAAGTAGAGTAAAGAATTAGGCGTAGAGCTTAAGAGCGCTAAGACTTAAGAGCTAAGAATTTTATATAAATAAGTTAATTAAATAAGTAGCTTATTAGCTTATTAGCTTAAGTATTTTAATAATATAGAAGTAGATAATTATAGTAGAGAAGAAAAGAATTAGAGAACTTATTATTATAAAGTCTCTAATTCTAGCCTAAGTGTATACTTATATAAGTAGCTAGTATAGCTTATTAAGCTATTAATTATACTATAAACCTTATCTAGAAGAGATTAGAAGTCTAGATCTTACTATTAGAATTATCTCTTACTAGTTAGATACCTAGATTTCTATAGCTATTAGCTATATTCTAAACTATTATAAAGTAATTTCTAGACTAATAGAGTTAATTTCTAAGCTATTAGGCTTTATTTAAATAAGTAAGAGCTTACTACTATTAGTATTAAGTATAATTAAATACTTAGTTAGACTATAACCTACTACTACGCTCTAGATTCTTAAGCCTAGACTTTACTAGAGTATACTAATTATAGTAGATTTAATAGAATTAGTTTTAATAAAGTAGATTAATACTTTTACTACTTTAGAAAGTATATTAAAGTTAGAGAGTAGTTATAATTATCTAATTATAGATATATAATTACTTAGCTCTTAGATATATAGCTAGAGATTTTATTCTAACTTTCTTTTATAGTAGAATAATTATAATATACTTAATTATCTTTAATTATTAATTATTTCTAGCTCTAATATAAAGTTTTTTTACTTCTATCTAAAGTATAAATATATTATATCTTATAGTGCGTATATATATATATAATTATCTAAAGTTTTAGTATTTCTTACTAAGACTTAAAATAGTAACTTAATATAAGTATTATAGTAGCTTACTACTATAATTTATATAAAATACTAACTTCTATAATTACTATTTATTAGTAAACTAATAATTCTATAGTAGAAGCTAGTCTAAAAAGAGTAAGGTCTATTACTAGTACACAAAAAGACGTATTTCTAAAAAGGTTAAAATCTCTATAATTACTATAATTATATTCTATAGCTAATTAGATAATTACTTCTAGTCTACTTATTAATAGATATACTTCTATCTTATATTATTTAACCTAAATAGCTCTATAAGCAGAGTAATAAAGAACTTTATTTATTATAGTACTACTAGTTTTCTTAAGAAGTTATATTAATAGAAATCTTTATTTTAACAGATTGAATTATTCCTGTACCTCTAATATCTACAAAGCGATACGATCGCGAAAGAGCCTTTGCGCATTGCGAAAGAAGATACTAAGACGCTCAAAATCGTCCACGAACCGCGACGTCTTGATACCCGCGAGCGAAGGCGCATACGTGAAGATCGGCGCGTACGGGTAATCTGTGCCAAACAAGAGCTGCGACGCCGGTATATCGTACGCGAGAAGGCCACCGACTTGGTGGAAACACGTCGGGCCCGCGGAATCCCAGTAGAAGCGCGTCTGCAAAGCGGCTAGGGTACGGTCGTAGATCGCGGGGAACGACTTCAACAGGCGGTCTGCAACAGACGGGAATGCGCCGCCGACGTGAGGGATGATGTAGTTGATGTTAGTGAAGTTAAGGATTGTCTGCGTGACGGCGAGGTCTTGTAGTACGCGCGCGGTTTCGAAGTAGAATTCGATGTTGCCGGTTGGGTATGTCGTTGGGTTCGCTTCGACCAGCGAGCCGTTGATGCGCAAGTACGGGGTCGTGGGATGGATGTAGATGATCTGGCCGGCCCCGCGCGCGTTCATGGCTTGGAAGAAGGGCGTGAAGGCCGGGTCACCAAGGTAACGACCCTCGAAGTTGGAGTAGAGCGCGATACCTGCGGCTTCAAGCGTATAGACAGCGTGCATGGCTTCAGTGATGGCATCCTGGGTATATGGCAGTGGCACGACGGCGTAAAACGAGAAGTGCTTGGGGTAGACTCGCGCGTACGCCGCGGACTGCTCGTTGATCAGCCGAGCAAGCGCGACGGTCGCTTCTCGATTGCCAGGATACACGTTTGCGCCGGGTGAGGAGAACGCTACGACTGCGTGCGAGATGCCTTGGCTCGCCATGAAGTTGAGATGCCCGCTGACATTCCAAAATGGTGTCGGGTTCCCGCCGGCCGTTGGAGCGATCGCGCGATACCAGTCAGGAACGCAATGCGCTATGAGCTTCATCAGGTTGAGTACCACATGAAGGAAAAGAATAAGCGTACCATGAACATCGATGATGGTGGTGGTATTCGAGCTATTGCGCTGTGGTAGCTCTTGCGCCTGGTCATCAAGATACGTCGACGCGATGCTGTCAAGAGCGGAGCTCAGGTCGAAGCCAGGTATTGCCTCGAAATTGATGGAGTCTGGACGCGAAAGGTCAGTTGCACCGCGACGTTGTTCGCGGGTATGATGCAAGTACCAGCTACAGCGCGTTCGTAGATGGACTGGATGATCTCGTCACGCGTTGGCCATCCGTGGACACAGGCGGAGAAGGCATTCGTCCACGTTAGGACGACGAGAAATCTCAAGTACGTCTTCATATCTGCGCAGTGAGAGACGAGAGTGTCGTTGCGAAAGCAGGCATGCGTGGCACGCCTACTTATGTAATTCGCATCGCTACGACAGGGTATGCGAGCAATACATCGAAAGAGGAAAGTCTTCAAAAGCCTCATGGTCCTTGACCCATTGGCGACACCGCGCAAGCGATGCGTAAGCAACGCCACTGCACGTCAGCACGGCAGCGGGTAAAGAGGCGGCTGAGGCCAGACTCAGATCCCAAGGTTGGGCCATGAGATCTATCAATCGGAGTCCCGCTATGTGACTGAGATGCATACCTGGTCCATGGTTGAGTTGCGCATCCGAGCCTGTCGACATATGTATTAATTACGATCAAATGGTGGCTGAGGCTCCCTCCAGCGAGATGCGCCTGCATGGTACGTAACGACGAGTCCAAAGTATAGCCTTCTGCTTTCCGTTCATCCCAACCGCTACTAACAACCATGCGATCTGCAGTTAAACTCAAGGCGGAGGTCAACACCTACAGGATAATCGCGCCAAGTGTATAGGTTCATCCGCGGTAAAGGGAACGCGCCAGAGCCTCATGCGGTGTAGAGTTTTCCTATGCAGCCTTGCGCTTTGTAACCGCCTCCGTACAGCTCTTGCGCTCCGCGCTGATCCATTCCATCCACCATTGTATTTCAGTGAGTCACGCATGTCCGTGTCGTGGAGAATCGTGTCCGCGCCACGACCTGCGAGGCTGCCGGATGCGAAGAGCTACGATGGAAACCATTTACTGATGGCGGACCCAAATGCGCAATGCTTCGCTGTGGTAAAAGTAGCGTTGAGATCTGGGCTCGCGTTCGGCGCTCGTTGGCTGTGTGGGCGGTTGAGGGACGCTGGCCAGGTGCCCAGGGAGGCGACCTCGGGAGCCTGCAGGGTCCTAGCGTTCTGCCCTCACATCCCGAACGCGACATAGTTTCCCACATTGCATGCGCAACGTCAGCTCGAGGCCATTGCGACATCTCCTGGAACGATTTTTTGACGGAGAGCACATCGCGAACCTTCTTGCGATGACTACTGGGAAAAGAATATTCGACGGCTGTCTGAAGTCAAATTTCGGGTGCAAAGAACGGTTTACCGGAACGGAGTTCACATTGGCATAATTCATTCACAACCCAGGCTTACCAGTGTAGTTGCGGTAATGTGTAAGCGGTCCCGACATCAACGGTCCAGATGAACGTTTCAAAGGAGACTCACATTATCGTGAAGGCGTGGCAAGATGTTAAAAGCCCAGATCATCCGCGCAAGAGAGTAAAGCAGACCTTGCTCGGCAAGCGGCTGGCCACTACATTGTCTGCGTCCCCATCCGAAAGGATTCATACCGTAATTGTTTGGATACGGTTGTTTTGCGCTGCCTTCGCCTTCAAGAAAGCGCTCAGGCATGAATCGATCGGGATCGGGAAAGTCGCGTGGATGTCTGTGGATGGCCCACATATTGCTGGTGAAGTTGGTACCGGCAGGGAAGTGGTAGCCTTTGTAATCGAAATCGACGGTGTTGGCATGGGGGATTCCTGCGAGGATAGTCACGGTCCTCCAGCGGAGGGTTTCTTTGACCTGTGGCGTGTTAAATATCGGAGCGCTATTGAGAATGTCCGCAATTTACCACTGCAGTCAAGTATGGCAGCGCACTTGAGTCGATGTCATCCCAGTTCGGAGAGCGACCATGACCGACGACTGCATCAAACTCAGCATGTGCTTTCGCTTGTACTTCCGGGAAGCGCGCCATGGCCAGGATGCACGAAAGCATAGTGCTGCTGGTCGTGTCTACCCCACCACCAATCAAATTGCCCATCAGGCTCGCAACCTCGAAATCTGTCATATGGCTGGCTTGCTGAGACGCCATGACATGTTTCCCAAAGTTGTCCTTCTCCGCTTCGGCGCCTTCCTGTGTGAGCAGGTAGAAGTAGCGCGACAGTATACCAGCACCCAGTCGCATCTGGCTCGGTAACGCGTAGAGCCAAGCAGGCAAGTGCATCAGGAACGGAATCGCTTCCATCAGATATATGCCAGGGACGATATAGTTAACAGCCTCCATCAGTTTGAGAGCTTGTTGGGCAACGTAGTCGTTCTTCCGGTCGATTCGTCGGCCCCAGCCGACAATCGAGGTGATGGATACGGAGTAGCGCTCGATGGAGAGCTCGAAGTCATGCGGTTCAAGGAGGAAGTCGCGGATCAAGATTGCGGTTTCGTGTGCTTGGAATGTACGATACTTGCGCACGGCTTGAGAGCCGACGGCCATGTGCTACGCTATTAGCTCGTTGTGCAGCAAGCGAAGCAACGCAGGGTAACATACCATCAGCTTTCGATGTTTCCTCCATCGGGCGCCATACGGCAACGTAGTTTGATTCGTGGTTGTCGCGTTGATCGCATCGCCCATTGCGATGATTCTTGGTCTGCTCGAGAAGATGTCTGATCTCTTCTCCAGCAAGTCGCTCGCGACCCACGCATCGCTCAATATGATGCGCGGTTGCCGTCCGATCCAGAGAGTTATCATGGGTGAGTCGTAGTGCTGGGCCCACTTCTCCCATGTAATCCATGGCTTGTACGATGGCGTTTGGAAATGGTTTCCGACAATGGGGAATGGGAAGGGGCCCGGGGGAAGATGACGGCGACGCCATAGTATGTGGATGTAGTCTGCGGTCAAGCCGACAAAGGCGAAAAACACGAGAGTTGCAATAACTTGAAGCATCTTATCAAACAGAACGTTGGTATTGCTTTCGGGTGTGATTGAAGTCTGAAGACACTGTAAAGACTACCCTTTGTAAGTAAAGGAACGAGGCGGCCTGTTTGTTCGAATCGACGTCTTGTCGCTCTGGGGAGCTCAAGACTATCTCAATGATGCCAAGAGCTCTGTAACATATATGCTGATTCCACATGGCAATCTTGGATGCCGTCGTATCTATGCGCGTGGGTCGCGAATAGAAGTGCGGGGAAGCGAGCATGTCGGGTCGAACCGGTGACCTGGCAGGGAGACGAGCGTGTGGGATACTCTTTGCTTCCCCGACGCTTTTAACACGCTCTCTTCTTCATTGTTCTTATGCTATCTTGCCGCTCTTGACGCCGGACCTCTTGTCTTCGCTGCCTGTATGTCTCCGAGCGGCGGTGGATGGCTTTATCTTCGGAGTCGAACGGGCCAGATGAGCGGCGAGTGTAATTGGCGCGATCTTTCCAATGCCGACATACAATGTGGCAGAGATGGTCTCCGTTTTGTGGCCTTTCTTTCTCATCGAGATGCCGTTGTATCACAGCGCGTTGGCTGACGTCTTCGAGCGCGCACAGGTTGTGACGACGCTGTACCCGGGATGCGCCTTTTCTTCAACTTTGGCGGCTCGCACAAATCAACCTGTCGCTTTTGTATCTTCACCACCTGCCTTTTCCGGCAGCGTCTGCTCTCGATGTTGGTGAATTTCGAACGAACTCAGGCAGCTCCGTTTCTCCCATTCGGCGAACGTCATGGCGCCGCAGTCCGGGCAGAGTGGTAGTGCGTCTTTTTGTTTCCTCCAGGGTCTGCGCATTTGGTCTCGGAAGCTGGAGCGCTTCCGTGGGGGTTTGGTGTCGCTGCGGAAAAAGGCTTCGGAAAGACGGTTGTAGGATGCAATTAGTGACTTGCGCAACAAACGCGTTAGGCGCGGGGCTTGGAATCGTGACTGGGGAGTTAGTTTTGGGGCGTCTGGGAGGTGCGGTCGCGAAGACTCGTACATTATGGGGGTTGGGCCGTTGCGGAACAGATGAGTGGTACTTTCGGTCGGGCAGTGACGACGAGGAACTTGTGATCGACATAGTAGTATGGAGGCGTCAGTTGTGCGTTGATGAGGCGGTTGAAAGGGAAGGATGCAGATGTGGGAGGAAGGAGCGAGTCGACCAGGAATTCGAGGTGGGCAGGCATCAGCATTACCACACGGATCAAGAAGGCTTCGAGGAACGTGTAATCGGGATGCAGAAGTCGGTTGGTCGTCCCGTGGTTCATCGTAGCTGCTAGGCTAGGTGGACCACTCACAACTCTGACGTTAGAGTACATTGCTCCACTCTAGAGGTCATCTCAGGGTCCATGTCTCACCCGGATACTCAGCGAAGCCCCTACACCAAGCCTAAAGGCGCAAACACCCGAGATATGCTAGGCGTATCGCAAACTTCGAAAGGCAGCATGCATCAAACCGCAACTCGTAGTTGGAGGAGCAAGCGATGGACACGCAGGCGACCCTTAAAGGCGCGGAGTGGTCGGTCATAGTCATCCTATCGATACCGAAGCCTTGTACCAGCCATGACCACGGTTCAACCCGAGATTATCGATACGCTTCAAGCAATCGCCAAGCTAGTCGATAAGATAGTAAGCAAGCACGTAGGTAAGCTGATCTCCTATCACGAAGCGCAAGATGGAACGCTTGACTCGCCCATCATCCACCTCTCTCTCGAAGGCGCAAACCTATGCCGCTCAGGCATGATCTCTATCCTCACCCTCTTGCTCTGCGAAGACCCTCAGTCGCAACAAACCTACCTCATTGACGTGCATAAGCTCGGCGCATACGCATTCAGTACTGTGGGTACGATGAGGACGACGCTGAAAGACATACTGCAGAATGGAAAGATCCCCAAGGTTTTCTTCGACGTCCGCAACGATTCCGACGCGCTGTTCGCGCGTTTCGGCATCGCCCTAGAAGGGGTGCAGGACGTACAGCTTATGGATAGCGCGGCTGAAGACACTCTGGGAACGAGGAAGTATCTCAGTAGACTGCCCCATTGCGTGGAGCGCAACAAAATAATCTCATTCCACCACCAGATGACTTGGTGCAGGAATAGGACCGCGGGCGAGGTGCTGTTCAGGGTCGAATTTGGCGGGTCGCGCGAAGCGTTCAGCAAGCGGCCCCTGCCCGATGACATTGTCGTGTACTGTGTGGGCGAGGTCATGTTGCTGCCGGAGTTGCGCAATAAGCTGTGGGGGACGCGTACGCAGGAATGGCGAGACTTGGTGCGCGACGAGACGGAGAGACGAGTCGTGTATACTCATGGGGCCGACTATCAGCCTGGTGGGACAGATTGGGTGTTGGCGCCGTGGAATGATGAGCAGAACAAGGTGCTGGACCGGTTGAACGGCCCCCGTGATTTTGATGGATTGCTGGAGGACGATGAGGTTGACGAGGATGTAGAGTGAGAGCCAAGGCCCTTTTTCATAGGCGCGCCGAAGTGGTGAGCACACGATCAATGTTAGCGGAAATCATCATAGTCTGAATCCGTAGAATGTGGAGTCGTCATCCGCAAGCGCAACAGAAGTGCGATATACAATAATGTACATATCTACATGGGGGGGGGGGGGGGGGGGGGGGGGGGGGGGG
>JAFVLO010000040.1:0-185318 GCA_023758125.1 Alternaria sp. Ai002NY15 | reverse complement strand
AAGGGGAGGCGTCCTCCGCAAGCGCAACACAACTGCGATATACAATAAATTACATATCTACATACCCCCCCCCCCATCTTCCATTCACGCCGTCCTCTCACTATGCACCTCCTCATCATCCTCCTTCTTCGTAGTCTCATACCTCTTACCACGGAAAGAGTACACGCCCCAGTTACTGCACGTAACATCATGCGGGTCCAGGTCATTGAGATCCCATCTCAGACTCCTGAACAGGTTCTCGCCCGGCTCGAGCAACATGTCCATCTCATTCCCGAACCTGTTCTTCAGGAAGTCGACATCCTGCTGCATATCCCACGGGCTGTATCCAGTCGCGATGATAGGCACCTTCGTCTCGAGCAGGAGGGGTAGCGTCTCTTCCCACTCGTGCGCAGACGCCGGATTGCCGAACCCGGGATGGAAAACGACGAAGCAATCGAAGTAGGGGTCGTAGGGATAGAAGTACCCCGTCTTGTGGATGTTATGGTAGTACTCAACAAATGTACTAATCTTCAGTGAATTGCTAATGCGGTCCTCAACAACGGCGCCGAACGGGTTTAGGGGCGTGCGCTCGGGGAGGGGCAGTTCCTTCTCGCGGTTCGCCATGCTCTCGGGGCCGATGAAGTTGAGCGAGAATTGTACGCGGTGGAAAAGGTAGGAGAGTTGCATCCATGTTTCGCGGGGTAGCGAGGATTCTGCGCGGGCGCCGAGGATGAAGAGGCGGACCGAAGGGGGTGCGAGGCGCGCGTTCTTCCAAGTGTCGCCGCCGCCGGTACGGGGTGGGTGGAGGGTGTGGCGGAGGGCTGGGTCGTGTTAGTATTATCGAAGCTGTTCAATTGATGGGAACGTACCGCTGAAGCTCTTAAGCCCCTCGGGCGTCATGCGCCCGTTCTTCCGGATGTTGTAGGGACTCAACTCGTTCAATACACTCGCGATGGTGATAGGGTATGTCAACAGCTTTGTCGCCTGGCGCATCTCGCGGTCCTCGTTCAGCGCATCGAAGTCTCGCGTGTACATGTACGTGTCCCAGCTCGTCATGTTGACCAGGATCTCCTCCATCTGGGGCTCCGCGAACTGGAACTCCTTGAAGAAGCGCCCACTTCTCAGATCGTGATCATCCTCGTTGATCTGCTTCAGGACGTCGCACACTTCCAGATGCGCCTCGTAGTCGTCCGCCCAATGTTCCTCGCAGCAGTACACTGGTATGCCACAGTCTGGGCACTCGAAGTCGACATGGGCGGGCGGGGCGCCGGTCTCAGAGGACTTGCGAGCTTCCAGATCCATGGGATTGTTCGCCGGACGCGTCGGCTGATGCGAGGGATGTGGGCAGTAAGCATGCTGGCGCATGAAAGCAGCACGCTTCCGTATTTCAGGTATTGGCGAGCCGGAGAAGGAATTGAAGAGGTTGTCCTCGGTCAGGACCAGCTTCCGCCGATGGCCCTCGGGATCGATGTACTCATACGGCTCGAACGGCTTCTCGAAAGCCCGGGCCGGCGTCGTCGAGAGGCTGCGCTTGGGCAGGGCAAGCTTTGGCGGTGCTGCACTTTTGGTCGAGTGGTTGCGCTGCGATGAGACCTTGGGCGCGAGCGGGCGGAGACTTTGCGACGGCCGTAATTGAGACCGCGGCGTCTTCAGCGCCGAGAGACACTGTCGGCAGGTGTACGGCGTCCTCATTTTGGGTTGTCGACTCGCAATTGGTGTTGGCGGGCTGCTGCCATATCGTGACATGAGGGTCCGCGAATGTTAGCGCGGTCCCGGCCAATCCAAACGCCGATTGGCTGGCGCCCTCGACGAAGACATCATTACCCGCCGCCGCCCATTCGCAGTAACACCCAAGTCACTCCATCGCAACAGCAACGCGCTGTATTGTCGCCTGTCGCGCGGGTTCAACTACATCGAGAAGTTGCAGCGATACATGTTTTACTCACTGCGGCCATCAGCGACGCGTCATCTGTTCGGCATTGGGTTCATTCGTAACATCCACCATAGCTTACGTCCTCTTACCGCAAAAGTGCTTGGCCAAGCGGACAAGAAACTGAGCATATTGACATTTCCTAGATCTATGAGCCTACAGCATATATTTGTCGATGTCGCAGAATGTGCCGACAAAGTGTTAATTCCACCCCAGGTCGTCTAACATATCTCTCAGGTGTGCCCGACGCGGACTTAGATCCCGAAGTAGTCAACCTATCAGCGATGCAGGATCCTTGAATGCTCGGCCTCTTTTGCGCGAGAGTTGCTAGTCGTGGATATCTCAAATATCCCACCGGAAGAACAACTCCAAGAAAGTCGTTCACGGAGGATCTTTACAGCGATCGCCATACACAAACGTTCCTTCCCCGCAACTAACCCCGGAAAAGATCCAAGCCCGCTGCACAGCGTCACATGGATCGCCGGCGTACAACAAAACCACGGCGGCCCCCATATTGCAGTTATGGTCAACTCATTTCACAGCCAGTTTGTCAATACCGACAATGCGGTTGTCGCGGTTCGAATCGCTCCTAGCGATGTGTGGTCTTATTGACTGCTCAAATGCGAAATCATTGTGGTCTACTATTCCTGCCAATGGTAGCGACATTATCCGTACCACCTATCCTCTTGGAAATGGACGTCTTGGTGCCATGCCGATTGGCCCACCCGGTGCTGAGACGCTCACCTTGAACCTGGATACACTGTGGTCAGGAGGTCCCTTCAATGCATCGGTAAGCTATGCTAACTCTATCCTGACAATCAATCTAACACATCAGATAGAATTACACGGGCGGTAATCCGACCTCCTCCAAAGCAGCAGCATTACCGGGTATCCGCGACT
This sequence comes from Alternaria sp. Ai002NY15, assembly GCA_023758125.1. Lineage (NCBI taxonomy): Eukaryota > Fungi > Ascomycota > Dothideomycetes > Pleosporales > Pleosporaceae > Alternaria > Alternaria sp. Ai002NY15. Next base: position 182,509 of record JAFVLO010000040.1, on the reverse strand, counting down.
GGATCTTCACCAATGGAACGGGAAACGTGACGGAACTGCTGGGCTTAGACGCTTCGTATGGCTCGTACCAAGTATTAGGAAACTTGAGCGTGGTCATGCCTTCAATAGCAGGTGCCGATATTACCGACTATATGCGGACATTGAACCTGAGCAATGGCGTCCACACTACGGCATTCAGTGTAAACGGTAGCCTTATTGAGACTGAAGCGTTCTGCTCGTTTCCAGATCAAGTCTGCGTCTATTCGGTTCGCTCGTCGGGTGAACTGCCAGCGCTGGAAGTAAGACTGGACAATGCACTTATTGAGCCGGAGTTGCGCAACATTACATGCGTCGGTGGTGATGCGACGAGTTCATCACATCTGAGAATGAGCGCCTTGACGCAGCTTGGCCCACCTGAAGGTATGCGATACGGTGCGATGGCACGAGTTGCACCCGACACCGGCATCGAAGTCGTATGTGATGGTGAAGCCAAGTCTTTGATGGTCTCCTCGCGCAACGGTGCGAGCAGTGTCACGATAGTAGTCGGCGCTGAAACAAACTACGACGCAAAGAAGGGAACAGCGGAGTACGATTACTCCTTCCGTGGCGAAGATCCAGGCCCACTCGTTGAGTCCACGACTCTCGCCGCCGCCGCCAGACTTTTGTCGGATCTACAAGGGCGTCACATGGAGGACTTCACTTCTCTCACTGACCGCTTCACGCTATCTCTTCCCGATCCTTTCAACTCATCCCAAGTACCAACATCGGAGCTCGTCGCACGTTATAACGCCAACAGTACAGCCGGCGACCCATACCTAGAGAGCCTGCTCTTCGACTATTCACGATATCTCTTCATCACCAGCTCGCGGCCGGGCTCTCTTCCCCCGAACCTTCAAGGACGATGGGCCGAAAGCCTCGAACCCGCTTGGTCGGCAGATTACCATTCCAACATCAACATCCAGATGAACCACTGGACCGCCGATCAGACTGGTTTGACGGACCTTCAATCACCACTATGGGACTACATGTCTGACAACTGGGTTCCGCGCGGCAGCGAGACCGCCGAGCTGCTATATGGCGCACCTGGCTGGGTGGTTCACAACGAGATGAACATCTTCGGCCACACGGGCATGAAGAGCGGAGCTGAGTGGGCAAATTATCCGCTTTCGGCAGCTTGGATGATGCAGCATGTCTTTGACCATTGGGATTACTCGCGCGACGAAGCCTGGTTGCGTGATCAGGGATACCCGCTGATGAAGGGTGTTGCGGAGTTCTGGCTCAGCGAGCTGCAAGAAGATCGGTTCAACAACGACGGCTCACTGGTCGTGAACCCATGCAACAGCCCTGAGCATGGCCCTACAACATTCGGATGCGCGCACTACCAGCAACTCATCCACCAGGTCTTCGATGCCGTGCTTTCCACTGCCCACACCGTCAACGAGACCGACAGCGCGTTCGTCACCAACATCACCGATTCCCTCCAACGGCTCGACAAAGGCTTCGCAATCGGTTCCTGGGGCCAAATCAAAGAGTGGAAGCTACCCGAGGAACCCTACGGCCTGGAATTCATCAACGACACCCACCGCCATCTTTCCGAACTCGTAGGCTGGTACCCCGGCTACTCAATCTCCTCCTTCCTCGACGGCTACACCGACACCGCAGTCCAAGATGCGGTTCGCCAGAAACTGTACAGCCGTGGCAACGGCAACGGCGAAGCCCTCAACCAGGCGAATGCGGGTTGGGCGAAGGTTTGGCGCGCCGCTTGCTGGGCTCGCCTCAACGCAACGGACGAAGCGTATTACGAGCTCAGATATGCGATTGAACAGAACTTTGCTGGTAATGGGCTGAGTATGTATGATGGGGATAGGGTGCCGTTTCAAATTGATGCGAACTTTGGGTTTGGAGGCGCGGTGTTGAGTATGCTTGTTGCGGATATGCCGTTGGCTGCGGGTGATACGGGGAAGAGAACTGTGGTCTTGGGCCCTGCCATCCCGAAGAGTTGGGGTGGCGGGAGTGTGAAGGGATTGCGATTGAGAGGCGGCGGGGTCGTTGACTTTGGGTGGAACGAAGACGGTGTGGTTGGGGAGGTGAAGGCCGAGGGGCAGTCTGAGGGCTTGATCCTTGTAAACAAGAACGGAAAGTTGCTCATGGGGGCAGTCTGAGAGGTATTGGAAGGGAATAAGTGTTTAATGACCGCAGCCTTTTCGAAGCTGTCGTCTAAGCAAATCTGAAATGGCGATGCGCATAACGAGATTATATTGACAGTTGCGCGTGGCGTATGCAGCAGGCTCACAGAGACACTGGATAGTCAAGGTGTCAGGCTAGCGCGCCCCCGCTCCGCGCCCACGTCCCGATGTTCGCGCGAAGGCGCGGGTCGGACGCGCCCGACTTACCGCCCGTTCTCAGCGCTGGGTATCGGGCAATCGCGCATGGCGCGGCCTGGGGACGATGCGACAAACGATGAGGCCCTACGACGGAGACACTAGAGTGACGACGGAGGATGCTGTAAGTAATCCAGCAAAAGCTTGAGTGCATCCTGGTGTTTCGGACTACTACGGCGCTGTTTAATTACTATGGGCTTCGCTTACACTATGACACTTTGCATCCGTGGCATCACAGAAAGCGATCATCTAATCTTTTTGCTCCTTCACGTCCAATCGTCCTCAGACAAGCGTGATGATCTTCTCTTCTGCTAAGCAATGTGCTTTCATAATCTTTCTAACCACACGAGGGCTATAGAGACTGAATAGACCGATTCGCTCGAATTGATTCGCAGCGCCATCGACCGCTCTTATGGCCAAAGCTTCGGCACCGTCTGATTCCCAAAGGTCCTTCTGTGTTTGTGGATACTGCATAGTGAGGGCGTCTTCGCTTATTGAGTATCTGCCCCCCTCCTCGCTAGCGAAGAGCTCAATGCCGTCAGATGTTTCGAAATGATCCCGGTGGAGGCATCGCTGTAGGATCACTACGTATGTGTGTTCTGGTGCCGGTGAAAGCACCTCACCTCCACCGTCTGGATAGTACTGAATGACGGCATGTAGCCCCCGACGACTCAATATACAGGTCATCGGCTCTTCCTGTGAATCGAAAAGCTCGATCATGCGGGATGTAAATTTTGCGAGCAAGGGTCTACACCTTATTCGCAACAGCGCGCTTTCAGATTGCTCCGACATGTGTAGCTGAACGTGTGGGTCCACAACAGCCGCCTCCGTACGCCTATTCGCATGCTTATAGTGAAACTTGTACAGCATACTGCATTGGATTTCAGCGTCGCTGCAAGCCCAACTCCACGTAGGTGCTCTCCATGTTTTTGGAATAGATGGCTGATGCGGTCCAGTCCTGCCGTATCGTTCGGTCCAGCATAACTCTTCGATGATATGGCTGAGCCAAAGGCCTGCTATGAACTGGCTATCTCTGACTCTTCTTATCCAATTAACGATTCCTTGAATAGCTACAAGCTTGTCTGTATTATACGTGAGCGCAGCTTTCGAATACTGATTTCGAAACGTGAGCCAAGCCCAGTATGTTTTGTGGTCTAGGCCTTGGGCGGTATAAGCCAGCGCCGAGGACCCAGGCGATGCTTTTTCACCGCGCATTAGATCCCGAACGCACCTTTTTAAGGCTGTGGCGTCAGAGCTCCAGAACGATCGTGCCCAAGGTGGGAGGCCCTTAGGATACGTTTCGCATGCTTGACACTCATTACACTCCCAGAAGAGCTGCGTACCGGTAAAGTGTAACAGTCGTTGTGAGAGCTGTCTCTCCTGGCTAACCCAAGCTCTTTGGTTAAGCGGCGCGCGTTCGATGCTTTTCTCGGCCAAGTAATGAATATCATACAGGTATGGTCCTTTCAAACGTAATTTGGTGTCTATGTCTTCGAGCCAAGAGCCCTCCATGTCGAAATCGACATGTCTCGGTTGCAGTAGCTTTGCGGATCTTTCATGAAAGAGGCCACTTCTGCTATCCTTCGCAGCCGTAGCAGCGATTGTGCAAGCTGCATTTGCATATATATCTCCCATGCGACGTGATTCTGCTGCCCAGTCGCGTTCGTCGTCTTGTAGAATGCACCTGCAGAGCTAAGCTTGGATCGCAATCAGTAGTGTGGTACCTGCTTACATTGAATCAATCCAAATGTATTCAATGCGAAGGCGTCGAGTAACATGTATTGCATCCTGATACGTTCTTGGCAGCATGGTAGAATCTAGTCCGTCCGCTAACGTAGAGCGTGTCTCAGAATTGAGCATGAACAGTCTGGCGTCTCCCCAGCAGTGCGAGAGACAGACGTATTCTTTGTCATGAAACGATGATGCGTCGCATAGCCTTACAGGGCTATCTGGTCCCGTGCCGACATGCAAAAGTCGCGCGGGATAAACAGCTGCTAGGTCGCGCTTTGGAAGTTTGCAACTCACATGATTGTTGCGGCAGTCCTTGAGCTTATCTCTGACGAAATTCATAGTCGTTTCGGATGCACTGGTAGACGTGAGATCTTGCAAGATAGAGTAGTCTTCAATGCCTGAAGTCGCAATCAGTGATTACGCAGTGCCATTCAACGTTATACCCACCTGACCACGGGATGAATGCTAGCCTCGTGCTATTGTAGTCACTATGCTTGTGCACGTCCCCGTCTTTGAACTCCAAGGTCACAACTTTGGCTTGCTTGAAGTACATCAAACATCCATTGATTCTTGTCTGTGGTGCCAAGTCGACCCAGGACAGCGATTTGTAAACATGGGAATTGGCGCGACTGCAGATCTCACACGGTAAACGTAATGCGTTGGCGAGCGACTCGCGGTCGTTGTGATGTTCGAAATAGATTCCGGATTGGTACTTGTCGATTATAGACAAGTCTCCGCGGAGGAGCCGACGGCATGGTCCACAATACAAGCTGTCGGGCATGATTCCAGACGCAAACGAGATTCGTTCCGCAAGGGATGAGACACGGAATTGGTGTCTGAAAGTCGGTGCAAACAGCACAATGTTGTTGCCTAGACGAGTGTGACGGATGACGTCATACGCTTACGTGAGGCGATCAACCCACCCACACCCGGGATCTACTGCAGCTGTGGTGTAATCCGTGATTGACCCAAGCTAGGGTTACATAAGCCGGAGCCCATGGTCTTATGCGCGACATCGAGACTAATCTCTTCGCACCTCCCACCTCCTCTCAACCGTGATAGCATGATTCGATGCAGCTATCCTCTGCTCTCTATCATGCTTATAAACCGACGAAACGCGCACAACCTGACAAGTCTTGACCGGCTGCAGTTCAATCTGCGAAGAAGCATCATTGTTATCCACCAACTCCGAGAACGTAGCCATCGGATCATCGTGTCTCCTGCTCCCTTTCTTCGAGAAGAGAATAGTCTTCTTACTACTTTCGTAGTCAAAGCTCGATCGCGTGGCGCTCTTTGACTTGCCGAACAAAGGGCGCATGAGGGGAATGCATGCCAGGACGATTGCGACGGCGGGCTCGAGGCCGGAGAGGAGCGTGGCGAGTACACCGGTGTATGTCATATCCATGAAGTCGAGACCGGGGAGAAGCGTTTGGCGGTATATGGTGATGGCCCAGGTTCTGCGCGAGGTGTCAGCATGAATTTAGTACGACTGTATGGGCGAGAGCGTGTACTCACCCTACTCCAATGCTGAGGAGAGCCATCGCGGCCAACTTCCTGCACCATGCCAGTCGCAGCTTGTACAAGTATGGCATTGGCAGGAGGATCATCACGGCGTCTGTGATGAGGTTGATGACACCCATTGCGAAGTAGAAGTTTGGTTGACTACCGCAAGTTCCGGGCAAGTCGAAGTTCCAGTTCTTCGCCAGCGGCCGGCATATCGCGAGAGCTGCGATCACATCGGCGATGTTCCAGGTTATGATGACAGCGCCGAGAATACGGGCCCATTGCACCATAGAATCCATTGGTATCAGTGTCGTGTACATTGAGAGGACCGACAGTTTGCTGAAGCACACGGTTGCATTCCAGAGTATCGCAAAGGACATGATTCCCTATGGCGTGGCATGTTAGAGCTGGCAAATGCGAGAGGAAAGTCAGATGTCTTACCTTGAAGAAGAATGTTGCTGTGTCAGGCCCAAAGCGCTGATAGATATCAAGGGTATGGAAGCCAAAGCCGCCATAGGTAACTAGCGAAATACAACAAGCGTGGAGTGCAGTGTTACATACCTGGCAGATTTGTTAGCATAGGAATGTTCGGCTTCCCAGTCTTGACCTACTAAGGCGGCAAGAATGCAATAATCGCTGTAATCGATTCGATTGGCGATCCTTTTGGCTGCCAGTCGCAGACCCACAGCGACAATGACCATCAAGATAGAGATGGAGGAAGTCACGAGGATGCCGACTTGTTGCCCATTCTCGATGGGAATCGTATCTGTCATTGCAATGGGTTCGCGTAGTGAGGTTGTGACGTGGAAATGCCCGAGCGGCGTGTGGACTCGTTCGAAACAGACGCAGCTGGACCCGACAACGGGAAACGTATGATGAAAAGGAAGTCATGTACAGCATTCTTTACGCCTGTATGCACAGGCCTGACCTCAAAGTGTTCCGAAGGAAGTGCTTTCTAGCCATTATCTGAGATTAGCATCGTCAGAACGGACGTTCTCACATTGACCCAATGACTAGGGCCTGACGATCAACATCCAACAGCGGCATGCGATATCCTAACGACCAATGCGGGTGATATCGCATAGCCTGCCCCTGCATGTTACGTATACACACAGGAGGACCGTTGCCTCTTAGTGGTGATCCCGTGGGGGCCTATGTAGTTTCCACGATTGGAGGCGCGACATTCGAAAAGAACGGTGGTCAACTTCTTCGCACACTCCCTACAACAATCTTGTGGTCGCCCATGCATTTCAGCTGCGACGCATATCCCAGATCTCGAGCTTGCTTGCCCAATATTGGATAATTGTGTTTGGCGAACAGCGCAACAAGAGCTTGCGAATAGCGCAGGAAACTGCCCCTCCATGAGCGTTGTTACGGGAAAAACATTGGCGGCGCGATCCTCTTGTGTGCGAAGGATCGTATCCCCTGTACATAGCTATGTGAAGTCACATCGGAATCGCTCTAGGCCCCACACTTAGCGTGCCCCCACTTCCTGTTCGGTAGCTGGTTGGGAACCGCACCGCATTGCCAAGCCAGCGCGGATGCGGACGACACGCATTGTCGGCTGTTTGTAGCCTGCGGCACGGTTTCGCGGAGGTCGAATACGTAGTATTCAGCGAGCTTGGAGTAACGCAGGCGTCGTAAAACGAATGGATTGTCGTCTTTGCAAGATGGAAAAACATGGCTCACTAGGACCCTGAGGGAAGAGTTGTACTCAGGTATGGAGCCCGTGGATGTCGACTCTCGCAAATGTCTAGTCGAACGGCAATGGAAGCGTTAGTCGCGCCAACTCCTGCAGCTACCGAATCCTCCGTAAAACGGCTCGGAGAAATGATAGGAACAAGCAAGTGCTCCTGTTTGGGGCATGAGGAGTAGCTACTATGGGTGCAAAGTGGAGAGCGTCGTGCCCTGGTACTGAACCCAGATGGAAAGTATCGCGTATGCATATAGGCAAAACTGGGCCCAGACGTGCCGCTCCCTGTTGGATATAATGCATCATCGTTCGCAAATCCGTCTCAGATTGTGCATCCATACCGACAGTTGACACCATGGGTTCCATTTCGCAGGATGAGCGCAAAGTCGCCATCATTACCGGTGGCACGGTTTGTCACATCGCACTACCGCAGTTGATCCGAGATTGCTGATAGTTCCTAACAGAGTGGGATCGGTTCCTGGCTAGCAGCCCGGTTACAGGCGAGAGGCTACCGCGTCGCGATCTGTGGTCGACGAGAAAGCGAAGGGAAAGAAGTCGCTTCATCAATCGATGCGACAGGAGATTCGGTTATCTTTGTCCAATGCGACGTCAGCTCATACGCCTCGCAAACCAATCTCTTCCAGACTACATGGAACAAATGGGGTCGCCTGGACGTTCTGATTGCGAACGCGGGCTTTCCTGATCGTGGCTCCGTGTTCAATCTCAACCGCCGCGATGCGCCGATCGACGACTTGCCTCCAGAACCAGATACCAGCTGTACAGATGTGGTGGTGAAAGGACGGATGTATGGCACGACGCTGGCAACACATTACATGCGCCACAACCCAGGAGGCAAAGGCGGCAAGATCATCATCACAGGAAGCATGCTGGGCATATATCCATGCCACAGCTTTCCAGAGTATTGCTCGGCCGAAGCAGCGACAGCAATGTGGACGAAGACGACCGGACCCGTTCTGCTGGCCAAAGACAACATCTCCATCAACTGTCTGATGCTCGGCCCGATCGAAACTCCAGTTATGCCTGGCTTCAGCAAAGCCTTTCACCCCGAGCACATGATGCTGCAATCGACCCTCTTCGACGGTTACGATCTGTTTCTGGATGATGAGAAAAATGAGAGGACAGGACAAGTTGTCGAGATAGCACACGACAGATTGACGGAATGGGGACATCCGGGTTACAAGAATGGAGCTTTCTCGAAGCGTAGTGAGGCTGTCTTCGAGCCATGGTTTGCCATGGTGCACGGAGAGAAGAGCGGGTTGCCCGGTACGATCCACGACTGGCCAAACCGGGGCAACAAGATCATCGCTGTGACGGGTGCGACAGGAAGCCAAGGTGGAGGAGTAGTCAACATCATGAAGAAAACGCCCGGCTGGTCAGTCAGGGCGGTCACACGAAATCCGGAAAGTGATGCTGCAAAGAAACTTGCCGCGGAAGGTATTCAGGTTGTAAAAGCCGATTTTGAAGATGAGGCATCGTTACGAGCAGCCTTCGATGGTGCCAATGCCGTCTTTGCGGTCACGAATTGGTGGGAAGCGCTCTTCCAGGGCAAAAGCCAGCACGAATGTGGCGAGATCGAAGAGCGACATGGCATGAACCTCGCTCGGGCTGCAGCGGCCACACGGTCAGTCGAACACTATATTTGGTCGACTTGTCCAAGCGCGAAGCGTCGGTTCTGGGGCAAGATGGAAGCGCCGCACATGGACTATAAGGCTACCGTGGATGCTCGCATCAAAGCCGAGTTGCCGCAGCTTGCTGCCATCACGACTTACCTGTACTTCGGGTACTATCCGCAGAACATGGCTTTCTTCCCACTCTGCAAGCCGTTCGAATACGTGAGTCTGACTGGTTCCTCTTCATATGAACACATTTGACTGACATCTAATCCAGCCCGGCACCGGCAAATACATCCAAGCGATGCCCACGAAGCCCGACACGAAAGTCCTTGTAGCCGGCGATATGACAGTCAACCCCGGCATCTGGGTCCGCCAAGTCCTTGCCACTGGCGGCAAGGCTTATGGTAGATACGCGAATGTCGCGCTCGAGAAGATGACATACCAGGAGATGGTTGATGTATGGTCGGAAGTCACTGGCAACAGCTGTGTCTTTGCTGAGCTCAATATGGACACGGCGGCCAAGCTATACGGCGATGTGGGCACTGAACTGGCGCTCCAGTTCAAGTATGGCGAGGCTTGCGATCCTTGGGAGGTTACCGAGGAGTTTGTGAGCCCAGGGGAGCTAGGCATAGACGCTGGGGAGGTCGTTGGGTTCAGGGGCACGATCGAGGGCCTCCACGCAGCAGGGTTCTGCACTTGATTTCAGAGCCAGATTCCCGTGATATCCCAGTAGCGTAATACATGCGGCCTGGTTCTTGGTATCAAGGTTTCGTGACATGTAACGGCGGAGACGGCGGAGGTTTTCGTGTGCCAACGGGCTGCTATAGGCACGCGTCAGCTTGTGAATATTTTGGTTCGGTGATGGGACATACAGTAGCCATTCAGTATTGGCCGCGGCCCGTTGACCATCGTATATCGCCTTCGTCGTGGGAGCTAAGAACTGGGGGTGTGGCGTCTCGGGCAGCGGCACCTATGTAGAGGGGATGCCAAAGTACCTCGAAGGTAGCTAAGCGGTTTGTACATGGCTGGAATTCGTCGCGTATCTCTGGCAGATTCCCCTAATCCAATTGTGGTGTCTGCTGGTGCCAGCCATGGTGGTGAGGATGTGACGACGTGCTGGTCCGCGAGCAGCGATGACGATCGATGGGCCTCCAATACGCGTTCTGAGAAGCTCCGCAAGGCTTCCATGCAATCCCCGCATGCTGAAATCACGAGCGAAGGGCATGAGGGACGGATGGGATCGCGTCACTGTACGTTGGTATGTCGTTCAGCGTTGGGTGCACTGGCGGCGGGCCCCGTCGGGGTTCCCGTTCCCGCGACCCGCCAACGCCGCCACATGCCTACCCGTAAAACACGCGACGCGCAAACACGTGCGACCACCATCTCGCCACCGGTTGACTACCACGCGCGAATCTGCCTCTAGAATTTATCTCGCCTAATGGTATCTCCTCCAGAACGAGGATAAGTAACGTATCTATCAGGCGCCATAGTGTTGCGCCTGCCGCACGAAATTTGATGTATTCACGGCACGAACATCTTCAAACGATCACAGCCCGCACAACTTCATCACGAGCAATGATAGGACGAAAGAGTCTTTCGAGATGACGCGATACCAACAGATAGATAATGACAGTAACTTTCGGGCTTGGTTAAATCTGGCGATCAATCCTCCTGGTCGCATCAAAGCGCATCTGCATGCACAACGGGTGGCTCGTGTGGATCCTGCTTACGACATTCTTCAGGTGCATCCCAGCATACTGGCGCTGCCCATATCTTCTTATCCACGACAGTCTCTTTCGGGGCGGCTGGCGTGCGCGAGATGTCAGAGGAACTAGAAGACTCTGCATCCGTCACGTGCACTTCCTTCTTTGCCTGTAGCTCAACTTGCGCATCGACGTCGTCCTCATTGTCGAACCAGGACGGCGGGTCGAGCAATCGAGGAAGCTTAGCTGGCGCCTTTTTGTTCCCTTTCTCTAGATGCGCCCCTTCGTTGAGGTTGTCGCCATGGTGGTGTACGTTCGATGGGCCGCGAGCCTGGCTCCTCGAGAAGAGAGGACGCATGAGCGGTATGCAAGCCACGACGATCATGACTGCACACTCGAGGCCACCTAGGAACATGGCGATGGCCATATCCGAGTATCGATTTACTTTTCGCCAATTTAGACCCCACAAGCACTTCTGGCGATAGATGGTAATAGCCCAGGTCCTAGGTTTGTGTAAGCATATTGCAGGCGATGGAAGTCTGTCTGGTACACGTACACTATACCCATCCCTAGCAAGACAATAGCAACGATCTTCTTACGCCATGACGTTCGTAGGCGGATCAGGTACGGCATCGGAAGTGCGATGATGACCGTATCGATGATCAGATTGAATAAGCCCATGATGAAATAGAACAGAGTCTGGTTAGGGCATTTGTCGGCGTTGATCCATGCCATGTTGAACGGTCTGCAAATCGACAATACTGCAATCAGATCTGCCACTGTCCATACGACGATCGTCGCGCCGAAATAGCGACATATTACGCGCATGGATGCGTTGGGTATGATCGAAGTGTACATGAGCAGGACCGAGAGCTTGGACAGGCAGGCAGTGACATGCCAAGTACACACCGCGACTAATGTGCCTTTGGAAAGAATGCGCATATTGAGGATGCCAAAACGCTGTAGGAGGGTTGTGAGTTCGAGGCCATAGCCTGCGTGGAAGACAAGGTATAAATGGTTGCAGTTTGTTGCTAGGTTGAATACCTGTCAAGTCAAGTCAGTAACTTTGCTCTGCAAGATGCTCCCGGTATCTACGTGGCCGATGTGATGCATCAGAATGCGGCATGAAGATGAAGGATGAGAATGTAGTACCAAAGCTGCTATAATGCAGTAGTCGCTGGCGTCGATTCGTTTGCGGATGTATTTGGCCACAAGACGTAAGATGACCGCGATGGTAGACAAAGCGATCGAGCTGACTGATAAAGCAATTGTCCAGACCTGCAGTCCAGTTTCGATTGTGAAAGCCATACTGAGCGAAAGACGCGCCTTGCGAATGTGGGTACTTCAAGGGTAAACGGAGGATGCGAAGATACTGCTTCGTCGAGTCATGACGGGGGCTTCAAATACAGTGGTTGCAACGTCGACAGCATGACAATGTCGATTGTCTGGCTCTAAGCCCTTCCAACGGACGCAAGCCACTCGAGCCTTCTGAACGGTGATCATTCGAGCCTTCCGAACGGTGAACTCTCGACCCTTTCGAAGGGAGGACATCCGAGGAGTTCGCTCGATCTCGGCATTGGATTTCTCAAAGGGATTTCTGTATACCGCAAATTTCATGCTTAGTGTATCATGCAACAATGGTCCAATCGAGAACGGATGCATAACGTAGATGCAGTCAGACACATGAGTGGTCCGTGAGAAGATCCGAGGAGTTGAGTCGATCTCGGCGTTCGATTTTGCCAAAGGGATCTCCGTACACTGTAAAGTTCATGTTGGTGTATCATGCAGCGATGGCCAAATCGAAATCGGATGCATCATGTAGATGCAGAGTGGTCCGTGGGAAGATCGAGGTATGTTTTGGCGGGCCGCGGGAGTAGTTCGTGATCGGAGCGGGCCTGACCACCGGGAAGATCGGATCAGAGGCCACCCACAGGATATGCAACTTCAAAGAAACGACTAGCTGTCGCATCTGGATTATAGGACGAATGCGCAAGACGACATGCGCATAAAGTGTGCGATTGGTATCCTGTTAGGCATGCGAGCAGCGCATGCTAGATATTCAGGAGGGCAGTGAAGAGGGGCGCGTAGGCGGGCGAGACTGGTGTGCGGAGCCCCGCTTTTAGAAGCAACGCTTTGCCAGACCAGGACTAGTGCAGCGGTAAACGGTCAACTCTCACACCTCCAACACGTCGCATGCCTCAGCCCAGAACAACAACCAATATCTCTAATTCGCCTATCAGCTTATTGTTCCCATCTCATGCATTGAATACCGCCCCCGAATAGCGGTGTCATTTCACCGTTGATGATCATTCGCGTCATTGAAGACCAGAGGTCGAGCTGACCCGGTAATCCCCAGCAGCAGCTTTCGTACGCGCGACACCAACCATGCCAGCGCACGATCTGCTCGGGCTGCCATTGGTATCATTTCGCATGATCGTAGAGATAGTAAGCGCCCTTCTGGTTTGGCCGAGCATGCAATCGACTAAAGCCGGCATAGCTTCACGACGACGATGCGAAATCGCTGTATTCACTGCGATGTGTGTCCAGAGTATGCCGCGACGAAGCCGACATGTCACTCTTTCGTATCATCCGTCTAAAAGACCATTTAGATCTCGTCGAGCTTGAATCTGGCATAACCATGGACCTGTACATGGAGCTATTGTTGTCCAGGAAGAGTTTTGGTTGCAGAAAGTAACTAAGAACCTTCTGCAATGCATACTGGATGAAAATAGATCTATCGCGAGACTTGTCAGACATCTGGAGATCGGCGCCTTCCATCAGGGCTTCTTCGATGAGGCGCTCGCGCCTGTGCTGGAGGATGTATTGACGATGACGACTGGCCTGCAGTCTTTAAGATAGGGCTGAACCCTTGGTGATATACTCGTATACTAACTTGGCACAGCTGGGGCACGAGCATACCTATACCAGAGGGTGCCCTCCACCTGTTTCACACGATGCATCCCACAGCTCGCCTGCACGTGACGAATCTCGAGCGGGAAGGGAAGCCTCTGGATCGACGTCTACTCTCGTCAACGCAGCTTCACTCCCTCCAGTTGAGCGTTTACTACGATGGGCCAGACCGAAACCTTTACCTAGAGGGTTATCACAGCGAGCTCCAAGTTCTGAAAGGTTACTTGATGCTCGGCAATAGCATCAAGAAACTTGATCTGAGGCTTCTAAGACGCTAAGCATACGATATATGATAAAACGCTCGTCGGTCTCAAAGATTGCACGCATGGCCCTTTTAACTTTCATTGGCAAGAAGGAGATAAATTTCCCACGCTTGAGGAGTGGAATATGAGCGAGAGTTTCGCAGACTATGCCTACACCGCGCAACACATGGACCTGTGGCATCGATGCATGGATTGGTCCCTGCTCCGCGTCCTTGATCTTGGCCGTATGAACATGTATCCTTCAACTATGCTGCCGATAATATCGTTGACTGGCCATGTCCCTTGGCTTGAGTCTTTGACTCTCGCTGTATTCAACTGCAACGAACATGATAAGAAAGATCCAAAACGTTCACTGTCAATATTGGAAGAGTTTCTGCGACATGTTTTGGCACTCAAAAGATTGCGCCTAGTATGGGACGGCATCCCGGACTGTCTACCAATAATATTACAACATCAAGGCTCGACGCTGCGTGAATTGGGCTTGCAAGACCGTGGCGATACAGCTCCCTGGAGCCACCAGCTCTTTCTCGACATACTGAGCAAGGCGCCGCAACTGTGTCATCTAGACGTAGAGACGTCGAATCAACACTCTGAGTTCGAACTAGAAGGGAGGTGGTCTGGTAAAGCCGTCAACTCATCGCCATCTGAGAAGTATAAGAGCATGGAGCATATGCTCATGAGGTGGCAGGTCAACAAAGCAAAAGCAGAAGTCGCTATTCTAAAACGCTTGGATATACCATACGTACTAAGACGAGCTGGAAGATACGAATTAAACGCCACAGGAGTCACTTGGATACCAAATTCACCGTAGACAACGTCATCAACCGCAAAAGAATAAAAGCAAAACGCATGGAGGCAAATGCACCGCCTCCGACAAACTTCGCCCTCGCAGAACCGTCAATGATACCCATCATCGACACCTCTCCCAATGCTGTAACTCCACAACTATAGACTCAGCCCCTAAAGCTCACAATCCTCCTCCTCATTCCTGTCGTCCCAGGCCCTTCTAAAAGCCTCGAAGCCCTTTCCACTTAAGTCCCTCTTTGCAGTTTCCCTCTCACTCTCTTCCTCAACCCTTCTCGCCGCACCGCTACTCCTCCTCCGCTTACTCTCCCGCTCAATAGCACCCTCGACATAAACATCCGCATGCCGCTTTCGCATGAGGGGCCCTACAACGTGAGGCGGCGCGATGACGAAGCTCGCTTCGCCAAATGCGGGATCAGGCTTCTCGAAGACCCTCTTCTTCGGGGGTGGAGATGGGTATGGTGGGGAGGGGGGCCTGGAGTTGGCGAGGTAAGCGAAGGGTGAGGCGTTGGGGGAGGAGGAGGAGGAGGAAGAGGATGGAGAAGACGGGGAGGGGGTCGAAAATGGCGAGCGCCGCTTCGTGCCGCGGGTAGAGGGTGTGATGGGTTCGCGGTGGGTTTCCAGTGTGGTCTTTTGCTTCTTATTGGTAGGAGGTGCCGTATCGTGCGTCTCGTCGTCACCCGCGGAGGCGTCGTTTCGTTCACGCTTATGATCCTCCGCTGTATCCTCGTTCGAGCGTGTTTCCGCATCGCCAGTCTCATCCCTCGCATCCTCCTCCCTAGCCCTCTTCTCCCGCGTATTCACCTCCTCCTCCTCCTCTCTCGCCCTCCTCTCACGCTGCTTCCGCTCATGCCGCTCCTGCATATCGCGCACAATCTCCTCAATAGTATCATGACCACTCGGATCAGGATTCTCAGCCGCCTCACACACACGCCCCCCATCCGTGCAGAGAAACCCAGCCACCGCCTCCGTGACTGCGTTCTTGAGTTCCGGTGCAGCCCTCACAACCTGCTCGACACAGCAAGCAAGAAACTTCACATCTTTCTGCTTTCTGAACTCCCTTAACCTCATCGAGTCCGCGGGTTGGAAAGATCCGGTGAGGATATTGCGGACGATGTCGTTGCATGTTGGGCATTTGAACTGTTTGTGGGTGTGGTCTTGTTTCTTGCAGTTGCCGCCGCAGGGCTCGGTGCTGTCGATCCAGTGGCCGCAGAGGAGGAGGTGCGTGACTTGGTTGCTGCAGCGTTTCATGCCGGGGTACTCGGGGATGAAGTGCCGGCTACCGCGGAAGGTGCCCATGTAGCCGACTGGGAGGGCGTTCTCGGGGATGTCTTCTTCGATGACGATTTCGTCTAACCAGTTTGGGGCGGGCTCTGATGGGGTTGTTGTCTGTTGGCGCGGAGGCTGGGAACGAACACTGTCACGTTCCGGAGATGGAGGTGGTGTCGTGTCGTTGCGCGGCTTGCTAGTCTCATCGTCTTGGGCGGTTGCACCGTGAATGTCTTCTTGGGCTGGTGTCTCGACCGAAGGTCGGATATCATCACCATCACGGGAAGGTGTTGTTGGAGGTGTCAGAGGTGACATCGGCGTCGCATCCGGCATATCGATGTCGTCCGACGTGGTAGAAGCGTCGTCAATCGCGTTGCCAGTCGGCGCACTAAACATGGGAAATAGCGGTGGCGGGATGTTCCTCATTCTCGATGTAGACGTGTTGGTGTTCTTCACCTGTGAGAACAGATATGCTGATAGCGCAGCATTGGGCGGCGGAGACGGTGTGGTGTTGAACTCGCCGCTCGCGTACCGTGTAGGAGGTGCGGCGTGATTGCAGGCGGCGCGGTACGCTGTGCTCTCAGTCGCTACATCCTTGGTTGATGCGTCGTTGGACGATGTGGTAACGCTCGCGTCAGCGGCGCTCCAGAAATTTAGGAGCTTGCGGATGGGATTAAACATCTTTGCTATTGGCGAGTGGCTTTCTGGTGGAACTATGTCTGTGATAGGGTTGATGTTCGCGGAAAGCGTATCGGAAAAAGTGTTGTGAGTGGGACAGTGCTGTGAGCAGGAGGTCGAGCTAGGTAGGTTGAGCGCGGAAGTTTTAGCGCCGTCAATAACAATGCCAAGAGTAGTGAATGTGGCAGTTCGACTCTTGCATATGACATTGTGTCAATGCTATTGTGGCGGAGTTAGTTCGTGCTTTCACTAAATGCGTCGTGACGGAGTAGAATTTGGACTTGTCACGCGCGAGAGGAATGACATTGCGCAGGAGGTATGGGAATGTGCAATATTGCTATGTGACCGCTCAAACTATTTGGTGATATCATCACCAGCGACTTTGGAATGCTGCAGCGTAGCATTATTTGGCTCGTTGCTCTGCATGGCTTCCAAGATTTCGAGATCAACATCCGCTCGAGGTCCAGTAAAGTTCTTGCGCCCGTCGATGAACCATTGGAAGGTACTGATGAACAATATGATGCCAAAAGCAACGACGCAGTAGTCTAGCGTTGTTAGTGAGGTCCAAGCACACTCAGACTGAAACTTACTCATGTTGGACGCTGAGACAGGGAGCTCAGGTGGGAAGAGGAACAGAACGGTGGTTATGATTGTGTATGCGATACCGATCAAGTTGGCGATCCAGCCCAAAGGTCCAGGTAGAACGAATGCCCTGGGCCCAAGCATCTTTCTGCCGCGGCAGACGTTGATTGCGACGGGAATGGCGTAGCTGACGCCCAAGGCGACGACTGAGGATGAGATGAGAGCGTTGAAAGCGCTACTGGACCCAATCAAGATCAATCCAAACAGGACGGTTAGGGTCGCAGCTAGGATCAGAGCATTGAGTGGTTGGCCGAGTCGTGGATGTACCTTGGCGAAAACCCGGGAGAATGGAAGGCCTCCATCTCGAGCGAAAGCATATGTCATGCGACTAGAGGTAGTCATGATGGCAATCTCCGCGAAGAGAATGCAAATCAATGGGAACATCAAGAGGCATGCGGCTCCAGCTTTACTGCTTGTGGCGTTGTACAAGATTTGTAGAAGTGGGCCAGGAGCTGCAGAGATGATGGCTTCCGCGTCGCCGCCGGACACGAATAGCAGGACCATGAGGAAGATGAAGCCGGTGACAGTTCCGATACAGACGCAGTAGATCATGATCTTTGGGCCCTCGACTGACGCATTTGGAATCTCTTCAATCATATGCGCGACAGCATCGTAGCCGGTGAGTCCAAAGCCGCCCTGAAGCAAGCCCAAGAGCCAAGCGACACCATCAGGCCAGCCCGTCTCATTGATGAACTCGGTGAAGACGAACTCGGCAGAAGCGTAGTTAGGAGATGAGCATGCCAGGGCTGTGATGCAGACGATCGCGAAGCCGCCAATGGACCAGATGAAAGCGCCACGATTGACGTAGGGGAGGAGGTTGTTCATGAACGCATTGATGACGAAGGCGATGAGAGTCCAAGCGACGTAGATCAGCCAGACCTGCCATGCGTGCAGCGTGAACTCCGGATGGAACAATGCGATGAGACCGGAAATGAGTTGGGATGCGAGGAGGCCTCCGGAGGTAGTCAAGGCGAGCCATCCGGATACGTTGATCCAGCCGGTGATGAAAGAGGCGAGGGGAACCCATTTCCGCGGGGTAATGACGGCAACCCAATGGTATCTGCGATGCGTGAGTTGACGATGCGAAAGCTGACTGAAGGTACTTACTGCCCACCAGCAGTAGGATACGCCGACAGAAACTCGGCCAGCGATGCGGCCAGACACAAATTACAGATGCCAGCGGTTACAAGTCCCCAAATGACGCTTGTAGAGCCACCAGATGGCAAGGCCAGTCCGATTGACGACGAAAGCGCGGTCCATGAGTTCAAGATGGCGAAAGCGAGTCCAAGCATGGACAGGAGACTGAAGTTGCGCTTCAACTCGCCCTTGTGTCCGAGAGCCTGCAACTGGGCTTCATCGTCCAGCGTGTGCCGTTCAACGGGTTTCATGATGGCGTATGCAGGCAGCTACCGGGTCCGCGCGACGTGATACCAATGACCGGATGACGATGATGGAGCAGGCAGTCTCTATAAACACATGGACGTGAAGATGCGATCCGGAAGGATGCGCGAAGCCGTGCTCTTAGCCATGCGGCCATTGACGTCGGCTGCACCGAACAGGCATGGCGACCAGGTCAGTGGAAGCTTGACAATGCTTACTTGTGGTTCATCCACAGATAAGAGGCCCGGTGGTGGTGTCCACAGGGGCCAAAACATGGGGTAGAAGCCAATCAGGCGCCATAGCGACGACTATCTCGCGCTGACGGAACGGCGTTACATCGCGCAATTGCACACAGGCCTAACTGGTGTCGGCAAGCGGACGCGACCGTATCTAGCCGGAGATTGCGCGTCAAGAGCGTGTTCTTGGAGATGGGCTTGGAGATATGTGACGAGATCAGATGACAGCGAGTGAAGCGTAGGTATTGAAGAGTGCTGACGGAGTTTGAGGATGGGGCCCGGGCTTCGGCTTGGCGGTCACGGCTTCTGCTGAAACACCATGATGGCCATACGTCACTTGTTGACATCTCGATTCCTCAACATCTAGTGCTGAAGTACGCAGCGCGTCAATGCCAGTCGCATCGTATATCGTCACCAAACCATCTATTAGATGACGCAGGCGTGGAACAGGATGCGCAACAATCGCTCGCAAGACTATGCTCCGCTCCCAATGAGCGAGAAGGAGCCTCTTTCCAACAGATCTCGACGCGAACAGCGACCGAAAGGCTTTGGACGTCGGGTCTTACTTGTGGTTGGCGCATGTGTAGTCCTATATTGCGTCCATGGGTACGACGCACTAACAAGCTGAAGCACGCAAAGCTGACAATCGCCAGTCTCTTCACATTCTCTCGTCCTAAGAAGTCGTGCGACACCATCGACGAAGGCTACCGCTGTAGTCCGAAGAAATCGCACTTCTGGGGCCAATACTCGCTTTGGTATTCGGTCCCCTCAGGCATCGATGTAGCTCCTCCCAAGGGCTGTGAAGTCACCTTTGCGAACGTCCTCTCCCGCCACGGCGGTCGCGACCCAACCCTGGGCAAATCCATCGCCTACCACATCCTTCTAGCCGAAATACAGAACACGACTACTACCTACCCGAAGGAATTCGAGTTCCTGAAGGATTATGACTACACCCTGGGTGCGGATGAGTTGACAGATGCTGGAAGGCAGGAGATGGTCAACTCTGGGGCGCACTTCTACCAACGATACCAGAAGCTGATCGACGGAAACGTACCTTTCGTGCGGTCAGGGGGCCAGCATCGCGTGGTCGAATCAGCGGAAAAGTGGCTTATGGGCGTTGCGCAGTCGCTGAAAGAGGAGCCGCGAAACATCGACGTGGTGATCCCAGAAGGGCCGACGTGGAACAACACCCTCTCCCACGACGTCTGTCCCGCCTTCGAAGGCGGCCCACATCACGGTCTCGGACTCAGGGCGCAGCAGGTCTGGGCCGACAAGTTCGTCCCACCCATCCAAGAACGCATCAACTCAGCTCTCGGAACGAACCTCAGCGCGACGTCTATAATCTACCTGATGGATATGTGTCCATTCGACACACTAGCACACCCGTCTGCAAAGCTGTCCGACTTCTGCAAGATCTTCAAAGTGAAGGAATGGCGCGAGTATGACTACTTCCAGACGCTGGGCAAGTACTACGGATACAGCGTCGGTAACCCGCTCGGTCCTACTCAGGGTGTCGGCTACGTCAACGAGCTGTTGGCGCGTCTGATTAACAAGCCTGTCGACGACAACACTAACACGAACCGCACGCTCGACTCCGACCCCAAGACGTTCCCGCTCGACCGCAAGGTGTACGCCGACTTCAGCCACGACAACGACATCAGCGGTGTTTTGGCTGCGCTCGGACTTTACAACAAGACGAAGCCGCTGTCCAACACCACCATCGAGGATACAAAGAAGACACATGGCTATTCAGCAGCGTGGAGTGTACCTTTCGCAGCCCGACTCTACGTGGAGAAGCTGCAGTGCAGGCATGCGAAGGAAGAGTCGGTCCGTGTCATTGTGAACGACCGCGTGCACCCATTGGAGTTTTGCGGCGGCGACAAGTTTGGAAGGTGTACGTTGAGTAACTTCGTGGAGAGCCAGAGCTTTGCGAGGAGTGGTGGCCTTTGGGACCAGTGTTACGAGTAGACGATTGTTTTTACGCGACTTTCATACCATCATCTAGCATTCTGCATCGCATCATGAGCATTTACGCGGGAAATCATTAGAGAAAGACACCTGGTCATGGGCAAGACAATGGCATTCATCTCAAGGATCTGAAACACCTTTGTTCTTGTAGCCATGCTTTCATCAACGTCTCGCTTGCCGCACACGTCCAGGCTATCAAGGACCAACAAGTACACCAACAAACTTCGTAGCTGGCAACTTATTTGTTGTCGCGTCACGAAAATGAAGGAAACAGCAAGTTTGACAACAGAGCAAATGCGCCTAGCCAACCGACGTCCTAGCGAAAGGATCGCAATGATCGACCTGATTACAGACATGATGGGCCTAAAGATCAGGATACCAAAGCACATATGGAATGAGTACCAACCCGACGTACTGCCCGAGCGTGACAGCCTTACAGACAAAACGCGACTGAGTATTAGAATACCGGCACATATATGGAACGCCTACCATCCTTCAACCCCGCTACACAAAACAAAGAACATACCACGAAAGCTGACCCTCAAGTTACGATGCCTATCACTACCTCCTTCTCCGTCCAACAAGATCCGCGAAGCGAAGCAACGTAAACCCAAAGACGCAGGAAATGGTGTGAAGTCTTGCAAGGTAAAGCTGTTTCGCTTCCATTACGGCGGACCGAAGAGACAAAGGAAGGGAGGGTGGCAGAATACGATTACGTATGAGCAGCCGTGTTTGGAGGTGACGTGTAAGAGTTGTTGGAGGTGGCATGGGCATCTTCTACGCGAGGGAATGTCGATGGAAGGGTAATAATGGGATCTGAACAGACTGGACTATGGCGGGAAGATCAATCCTGTGTTCTTTGGTGGTAGCGGGTTGTGGCAACGAGTAAATAAACGGGTTGGAAGAGCGAAGGAAAGCTTATTTGTGGGCTATATGTTATGGCATCGTAATTATCCTTGGAACGGCTTTTTAAGTATAGCCTGATAGATGCAGTAGTAGTAGTTCCCCCGGCGCATGGTAGCCGAAGTCCGGCTTCGAGACCTCAATACTAATCTCTAATACTACTCTCGTTTAGTAATCTGGCATACATGAGTGAAATATCGGGTGAGCACGTACTTGCATGTATCTTGGAGTGCCATCTGCGGATGCGGGTTTAAGGCGATGAACAGGGATCGAACACCTGTCATGGCGATTTGACCGTAGCAAGCAGGAGCCCTGTGGGCAGTGGTTCACCATCACACGTCACATAAGCCCACAGCCGCACCCAGCCTTAGCAGCAAGATGATATGTGAACGGTAGTATGATATACCCCAAGTAATGCTTAGCATCATTCAAGCTATACCCAGCTGAATAGCGACGGGTAACACCCGCTCCGGCGACAGATAATAGCTGACGTCACGACCTCTTTCCACGGTGATACATGTGTTCCCTCACTTCAACCACCTGCCATCAGCTCACATCCAATTCTCTCGTCCACTGCACCGGCCCGTCACCATCGCATCCGCCGAGAATGCCGGTCATCCGTTTGCGGCGAGTATTGCGGCGCGCAAAGTCACGGTCGCAGAGTCCTGCGTTCAGCCACAACAATCGGGATTGCGCGCATGGCTGGCCGACTGCGCGGGGTCAACACAACGCATCGCGACAGCCAGCATGCGCCGCCATATGTCATCAACGACCTGTCACAATGACGGCCCGGGCTGACTTTGTTCGCGGCTAGACCTTTCAGCGACGCTATCGTACCTGGTGTTTGCCTGTCCGCTGAGAAGCCGATACGCCTAGTGAAGTGTGCAGAAGCTCAGCCGGATACGAGGCATCTTCCCAGCACGAAGTAGCCCGCTTCTGGGGGGTATCCAGCAAGAGGCATCATGAAGGTCTTTGCCATGCTTTGTATGGGCAAGATGCGGACATGATACCTATGTCCAGGGCTCTCGTCGCGATTGAGTCAATAGCTTTCCGTTCGCGCCTTCGAAGTTCCGACCACCTTCCGCGTCTTCAGTACCCGATCATCCCAACGAAGCCACAGAAGCAAGCCGCACCGCAACACCCAACCCGGCCACGGTTCCCTTGATTCCCGGCTGCGTTCGCGTGGATCTCATCGGCACGCGCCTCTTGTTCCGACTATGCAGCGCCCGGAGATACTCGCTTCAACAACGCTATCCTGTATACGAGCTGGCGGAGTACAAGGGTATGGCTTTGTGTAGAGTTCGGTATGAGGTGGGGTTGACGTTGACTCGAAGCTTGCGGTAAGCCAACGGCGATCATGGCGGTGATGTGCCTCTAGCGCTTCTGCTAACCTCTATCTAGCCTCCACATTGATTATTCTACAGTATCCCCGCATTGCGGAGATTGGGTAGCAGGCCAGACGCATTCTACGAATCCTATGAACTATCGGATTGGTACTACCTTTGCTGGCTTCGGCTTCCGCGGGATGCGACTTTTGCCCACACCAAGCACATCAACGGCAACGCAAAACTACCTTGAACGGATAGAGACAGCAACGGACGTTCGCGTGAAGGCAGTGCGGCTATCTAACGGAGCCATCGCCAGAACGTCCTCCGCCTCAGAAGAGCGCCCTGGGCCCGAGCCGGTATACCCTCCCTCTACCAGCGGGCACCATGCATGTTTCGGCGCGGTCAATCTACGTTATACTCGATTCGGCAAGGTTTCATCTGGAGATCTTGATGCGGAAGAGCGCCCTGCGTCTGTCATTCGCCTGCTTCGCTCTGACAGCCGCTCGCGTGCCCCCATGCAATGCCACAACAGAGTTGCGCGACGATGGTCGGAGGCCTACAGGGACCGTTAGCTATCTTTGTCGGGTCCCCAGTTGACCGTAGACCGGTGTACGCAAAAGCAATGCCGGTACACGATGCCCGCTGATCCTGTTTGGTCTAGCGAAAGAAGAAATGAAGATGGATAAGAGTACGTCTCTTGCGCACGCAGGTCATTTTCATCTGAGTAGATCCGTAGCACTGGTTTAAGTACCGTGCCCATATCTACACCGAGTCCTCAATCGACTGATAGCACTCCTAAGCTTCAACTGCTCGTACTGCAACTACATCAGCTTCATTGTCTCCAGTCCGAGCGACTACATCGCAACATGGCTTCGTTCGCCTACGCATTCTTGTTGGCAATCGGCCTGCTGGTAGCAAAGGTAGTGCAGCGAGGATGTCACTTCCGCAACCTAGCACTAACGACCACAGTTTCTCTACGTTGGTCTTACCTGTCGGACAAAGCACTTGCCAGGCCCTTGGTATACTCGATTCACGCATTATCGCTTGAAGCGCGCAGTCGTAACAGGGCAGCGCATCTTCTACATCGACTCCCTGCACGAGCAATATGGACCCATTGTACGACTGTCGCCTAATGAGGTTGCCGTTGCCGACTTGGATGCCTTTAAAGAGATTCACAAGATTGGCACCAAGTACATGAAGAGCGAATGGTACCTACGACTTGCCAACTTCCCCAAGGCCGGTGTGTTCACCATGCTTGATCCACGCGAACATGGACCGCGAAGGAAGCTGTTGTCTAGATCTTTCAGCAGGACATACCTTGTTGAGCATTGGGAGTCTGTCGTCAGGGACAAGGCGCTCATGGCTGTTACGAAGATCAAGGCGGATGCTACGCAAGCGACAGCCGACGTGTACAACTGGTGGATGCTCCTTGCCTCAGACGTTAGCGCTCACCTCGCATTTGGCGACTCATTCAACATGCTGGAATCAGGAGAGGTATGAAGATGCGACTACGAATGCCACATCAAAGCTGACACGTCGTAGCAAAACCAATTCATGCGCGTGCTGAAGAAGCTGACAATGGGAGCTGGCATCATGGTCGAGATGCCCTTCCTCCGCCTCCTGCGCTTCGTCCCAGTCCCAGCGATCCAAGAGATGTTCAACGCAAACGAGTTCATCCTCGCCGGCGCAGGCAAAGCCGTGGAAACAGCACGCTCGCGCACCGGCGAAAACAACATCTTCGCAAAAGTTATCGAGGACTGCGAGAAGGAAGGAGAGGGCCACATCGACGACATGGACGTCAGAATCGAAGCCATGAACGTCATCATTGCAGGCACAGATACCACGGGAGTGACCCTGACGTACCTCACATGGGCGGTGCTCCAACGACCGGAGCTGCAAGCAGCGCTCGAGGCAGAAACCGCGGCGCTGGCGCATGACTTTACCGAAAACGATCTCATCAAACTTCCGCTGCTCAACGCGGTTATCGAAGAGACGCTAAGACTCTACGGTGCGGCGCCAAGTAGTCTGCCGAGAGTGGTACCTCAAGGTGGCACCAAGTTCGCTGGTCACTACATCCCACAAGGCGTCACGGTCGACACGCAAGCCTACACTTTGCATCGCGACCCTAAGATCTGGAGCGACCCCTTGACGTAAGTCGTGCCTTTGCACTTCATCTCGCAAGCAATACAAGCTGACCCCCGGTAGTTTCAACCCACAGCGCTGGATCGCAGACAAGGAAATGGTGCCTGAAGCGCAATCGCCTGAGGCGAAACTCGCTTTCCATCCCTTCGGCGCTGGCGCGCGCTCGTGTATCGGCATCCATCTCGCGCGCATGGAACTGCGGTATGCGACTGCGTTTTTCTTCCGCGAATGCCGTGGTATTCGGTTGGCGGCCAGTACGACGCCCGAGAGTATGGAGTTTGAGGTACGTTCATGCATGCGTTTGTGAGGTGTGTGTGACATGTAAGCTGATATCTGATGTGTTAGAACTTCTTCCTCATTGCGCCGAAGGCGCATCGTTGTGAGATCACGTATAAGCAGGGGCGTTAGTAGAGAAACAACGTTTTACAACGGCGTGATAGTGTAGACTGTTTGTAATGTTGAATCAGATTGACATCATGAAAAAAGCCTCTAAGAGCGCAGTGTTCGTGTTCGTATCCGTGATCGCGATTAACGTCACTACGGTGCGCCTAACGCCATGTTATGCCATGTATTCCTCACCATTCTCCCAGTCTCTCATGTAAATCACCTTCCTTCGTGTAAATCACCATTTGTCGTGTAAATGCGCCAGACTGCCAGCGTGTTAGCTAGGATAATCCTGGAAGCGTGCATGTGAAGTACTTACATGTAAGATATACTCTACAAAACAGTGCAGACAACACCGTGCTCACGCGCCTTGTCCATCTTGACAAGCTTCTTGTTGTACTGCTCTTGAGTCTCTTCCTCTTCCGCATGGGCAGCGGCCTGGGCAGTGGCAGCTTGGGCGGCAGCGACAACAGAGGCGATTTCAGCAGCGGCGGCGGCAGCAGTAGCGGCATCTCCAGCGGCCATGGCGGCATCAAGAGCGGCGAAGGCGGCACGCGGTGGGTGCATGCAGTGACCCTCTGTGTCGACCATGCCGGCTGAGGCAGTTGCGACGGTGACGGTGTTGGCGGGGTTGGTTGAGTCGGTAGGCTTGATGGTGGTGACGGGCGCGGCGACGGCAGCGCTGGCGGCGGCCGCGATGAGGAGGATGGTTGAGGTGTGCATTTTTGTGGTTGGTGGGTGGGTGTGTATTTGGGTTGGGTTGGGAAGGTGGCTTGCAGTATGCGTCTGGACTTGCGTTCTGTGAAGTGAGGTGAGGTGAAGGAAGGATGGAGAAAGGAAGTAGAAGGTGAGATGATATACACGGCAAGTTGTGTGGGAGGCGCTAAGCTACTTTTCCCCAGGTTAGAAGCGGCGAGGGTGCGCAGTTTGGAGGATATTGGGGAGCCCTGGGTTGAGTGGGTGGGGAGGGAAGGGACGATGGTATAATGGTACTGTATGGGGCAGGCTAGTGCGGTGGCTGTGGGAGCCATTCAGAGTGAGGGTGTTGCGGATGGGTGTGGTGAGCGCTTTGTAAGGGACGCGTGCAACTGTGGTATGCTCTATGGGTGAGCTTTGGGTGTATTATCGGTATAGTAAGATTGGTACTGCTTTCTAGGCGTGGAGGTGAGGGCTTTTCGCGAGGTGCTGGAAACTACGGTCGCTACCAACCAGGCTTCATACATCGCGAACTTCATTGGGTAGTTGGCAAACGATATTATCGGAAAACTTCCAGTCGCTTTACGCAGCCATGGTATGCTTCACGGGTAGCAATGGGTGGTGTGATTGCGATGGTCGCTCAGGTTGTATTCTCCAGAGGTAGAGATGTGGGTTCTCTGGGAGGTGAGGTGAACTATTGTCGCTGCCAGCCTGATATGAGATATCAGGTATACTATTGGACGGCTTGGAATATCTCATTCTGCATGCTTCCAATTTCCAGAGCTTTGGTATGCATTGTGGGTGCAATAGATTTGAGTGGTTGAGCGAGACAACATTTCAAAGGTAGCGAAGAGGGTTTTGCAATTTGTGCCCACACACACCACCAGTATAGCTCCGTGCGCTACCACAGCAGAAAGTTAGAATATCTCTATATAAACCCTCTCATCCCTCCTAACTACTTACAGTATCCCATCTTCATCCCAAGACATCTACAAAAAAGTATCTCAAAGTCAAAAATCGAAGCAAAATGCCTGCTCTCACCACATCCGTAAGCAATTCATTTTACAACTGTTTCATGAAGTATGAACTAACATGCCTGGTTCCTTCTCAGACCACCCCGGCAGGTTTTACATATACCTCCGTCATCCTGCCTCCCAGCGGGATGCCTATCCCCCAGGTCACCGTGGCCGACGAGCCTACCTGGCCCGAGGTCACTGCCTGGTCCACCTCCGTCATCCTGCCCCCTAGCGGGATGCCCATCCCCATGGTCACCGTGGCCGACGAGCCTTCCGAGGCTACCACCACCGCTGCCGCCGCCGCTGTCACCGAGGACAGCACTGACGCTACCACAGTCATTGTGGAGACGGACGAGGCTTGGGAGGCTAAGCTCCTCGAGGACATGAAGGTCGCTGTAAGTCATACTTTGAATGGGCTTGACGTGGTATCTGCTAACGATCATCTAGTCGATGAAGCGGGCCCAGCGCAAGGAGAACAAGAAGAGGTGTGGCAAGAAGCGGTGTCCTCCTTGCGCCATGATGTAGGCTGTCTGCATTGGCGAGCTGGGACTGGTTGGGAGGGATAATGGAAGGAGGGCCCGTGATTTGTTAGATTTCTTTTGTGTTTCCTAAATTCTTATCTATTGTACCACTGAGAAGCTTCTTCTGCATGACTGATACCGTGAGCTTGATTGTTGGTGAAGGTGAAGGTTGTGGTCACCGGCCGTGATGCCAGTTCGCCAAAAGGATAGCCCCGCGAAGCTAGCGTCGCTTACTAATGTTGCTGCCTGATGTGGTGCACCTGGCTTGCGACACCTCCGCGGTCACTCCGCATCAAACCATGGCAAAGCTCACTGATCTATCCAACGAACTGCTCTATTCCATCGTCGCGCATCTCGAAACAGGCCGCTGGTCGGACGTCAGAGCACTATGGCGACTATGCAAAACATGCCGCGCGCTGGCAGCTGTTGCGCAACCCGCGCTCTACACTTGCGTGGTACTAGGACAGTCGATGCCCGAGACCATGAGATCTCTTGAGCTCTTCTTGCGGACCTGTGTCGAACGCCCCAAGCTCGCAAAGAAGACGCGATCGCTCACTTTACATTACCATCGACCAGCCCCGTACGAAGGACCTGACCTTATGCGCCATCCCACTTTCTCAGAATTCTCGAAATTATGGGCAGTTAAGAATTGGGATAGCGAACAGAACGTGTTGTATCAGACGCTTGTGTTATACACACTTCTTTGTCTGCCCAATCTACGGCATCTTCGTATGGATACACACAATCTGCCTCCTCGCGGACTGCTGCAAGGGATGCATGCGATGAGAGCTTCGAGTGACGCCTTCCTCGCTAGGTTGGAGACGTTCCATTTGTAAGTCTCACCAATTCCTGCGCATGTCGCTCTCGCTCAACAAGCTGCAGGCACAAGCATTCCGATAACCAGCCAATCAACATAGTCGACTACATCCCGCTCCTGCGATTCCCATCGTTCACTTCATTCTCTACCGAGAACGAAGCATCGGCCGGTAATGATGCTCATCCTGCCACGAACGTACTCACACCATTGGCGATTGAGTTGTGGTGGAGTCTTGGGCCACTCGCTACAATGCGACAAGCTCTAGAGGCATGTCCTCGCTTGGAAACATTCGAATTCGTCGTCCCAGATGACAATCGTCATGGAGGTATGTTGCCAGTCGACATAGGCAGCCAACCCCTCGTCACGCCACGAGATCTGGGAATCGCGCTACTGGAAAAGCATAAAGCAACTCTAAAGACCCTGGAATTGCACTTCAACAACTATTACGATATGCGTAGTGCGGAGTTTCAACAAGACATGGTACTGTACGGCCAAGACTCATACCACTACGTGTACCCCTCGTTCCGAGATTTCGAAATGCTATCGCACATGACGATCCAGTTCGAGAAACTTACGAACCTCGGTCACCTACCAGAGTCGTTGAAACATCTGAAGCTGCAGAACTGCTATTTCGACACCGACTTGAGTGAAGATTGCCTTCGCGGTATGCTAAAGCTGAAAGATACATGGTGTCCGCTGATCAAGCAACTGTCTTTTCAAGGGTTCAATGTATCAGAAGCCATGGACATGATACGGGAAGTTGCGAGATCTTTGGATTTGCCGATCTCTGAGTTCCTTGGCAGAGGTCTTGTCTCGTTCCCCAACCTCTGATTTGACATGGGGATTCGTTGTGGCCTTTCTTGGGGTTGAATGGCTTCGTTATTGTTGCTGATTTCTGAGATAGACTAAGGAAATATATGGGGGTCTAGAGCGAGCACAAGGGTTTCACAAGATACAACTGCATTACGATAATACATCGTGTTGTGTAATAGCGACTGTGCTTGGGTTCAAGCATCAAGATATCCTTGAGAACGAAGAACATGCGAATTGGTAAATTGTATAACCCTGTCATCCACCGAGGAGAGTGTGCAACATGCTGTTGATCAAAAGGCGTGGTCTGACCTCTTACTAGGTATGCGAAAGGTCTTCTTTGTATCAGACGAATCGAACCGGGAATCGAAGACATAACACGAATATGACCTTGCAATTCTAGAGACTAGCGCGCATGTATCGGTCGCTGTGGCAGCGCGGCGTTTTGCTTGAGTAGAAAGAGTGTACCGAGGCACCTTAGTCGCTGGAGTATTTAAAACTCTCTATTCAGGTAAAATTTCAAATCGTAGAAACCAATCCTCTCCACACAGACATCCTCATCATCATCCCCATAATCCTACATCCCCGTCATCACCCACTTCCCTTCCTCCCCATCCCCATCCCCATCCCCCACCCCACTCATTCCTGCCAACTCCTCCACCCCTCTTCTCTCCACTCCCCACTCCTCCCCCCTTCCTTCATCACAACCCTAACACCACTCACCCTCTGCGCCCTATCCACCGCCTTACACATATCCACCACACTAAGCGCCGCGCCCATAACCGCCGTTAATGCTTCCATCTCCACTCCCGTGGGGCCTGTACATTGGACTTTGGCTTCGATGTTCACACCCCCGAAACCCATCTTCCCCATCTTCCCCATCTTCTCCTTCCTCTCCTTCCCCTCCAATACCCCCATAATCCCCTCCATCTCCCCTTCCTTTGTTGTTGTTGTTGTCCGCGGATCCGACTTATCACCAAAAAGGCGCAGTTCAACGCTGACGTGTGTGAGAGCGATGGGGTGGCACAAGGGTATTAGGTCGGGGCATTTTTTCGCGGCCATGATACCCGCGATGCGCGATGTACCCAGTACATCTCCTTTCTTGTTGGCCTTTGATGTGATGAGGCGGAGGGGCACGGCGTTGGTGAAATACACGGTTCCGACGGCGATGGCGGTGCGGGTGGTGTGTTCTTTGGTGGAGACGGAGACCATGTGTGCGGAGCCGGAGGGTGTGAGGTGGGGGAGGGACGGTTGTGGTGGTTGTAGTTGTTGTAGTTGGGACTGTTGTAGTTGGGATTGTGAGGAGGTGGGTTTGGTCTGTGGAGGGGGTTGTGGAGGAAGTTGTTGTGTAGAGGATGTTTGTTGTCCTGGTAGTTCCCTCCCCCCTTCCAGCACCGACAAAGGCTGTGCCTGTTGTTGCTGTTGTAGTTCTCGTGGCTGCTGTCTCGGTTCCGCCTCAAAAGGCGAATGCGCAGCAACCTCATTCATGCTATCCAAGAAGTCTTGCAGCGACTTTGTTCCTGGAGCCTTGCCCTTGCTGTCTGTCGGGGGCTTCACAATATGTCGAGGCGGTCCGGGCAATTCTGTCCGCTCCAATTTCCTCCATTCAATATGTCTCGAGCGTCTAAGTCCAGGTAGGGACTGGAGGGGTCTCTTGGCGCGTACGAAGGCTGGTTTGTCGGTGTCGGTGTCGGCATCCTGGCTGGGTACGATTTGGTGGGTGCGTGGCACGGGTTTAGGTAAGGACTCCTCGTCCTTTCTGATGCTTTCCGCTCCGTATTGCAGTACTTTGGCGTTTGCGCGTTTGACAGTTAGCGGTTGTTGGGGCGGCTGTTGGGTTTCGGACTCTTCTGCACGTTCTCGTGCACGTTCATGTGCGCCAGGCTGTCGTTCCCCATCTTCTATCCCTTGCTCTTGGACGTTCATCTGTTCCTCCCCACCCTCTCCTCCCCGCTCCAGTACCTCAGTCATTCGTCTCTCATCCTCCATCTTCTTAGCTTGCCTCCTCTTTTTCTGCAAGACGGTCTTACTTACGCCCTGACCGAAAGGCCGATGCATCCGAGGTGAGTACTCTATGTTTTTGGGAGGGGCGGGATTGGTATGGTCTTTTGTGTCTGCTTTTGCGTCGGATTTGGCGTCGGGCTTTGGTGGGACGGACTCTGCGGGGCGCTTGGGTTGGCGCTTTGGGTCGGGCTTGACGTCTGATTTGGCGATGGATTGGACGTTGGTCTTTTCGTGCATTTTCGTATCGATCTTCGCGACTGGTCTGGCGTTCGGTGTAGCAGCGGGCTTGGGCTGAGTCTTGCTGTCTGGTTTGGCGTCTACCGTGGGTCCCTGCTTCACCTCCTCTTTCTTCTCGTTCTTCTCGTCTTTTCCATCCGTCCCTAGAATCTTCGACCAAGACCAAAAGCCCCTCCTCGTCGACGTCGAATACATCCTTCGTCCCATCACCCCCGACGTCGTCACGCCACCTCCCGCAGTCCTCATGGGCGCGGGATCAACTTCGTTCTGTTCCACATCCACCTCTTCGCCAATCGCACCCACCGGCACCTCACCCCCACCATCCTCCCTCTCAACACCCAAAAACCCCAAACCCCCCGCCTCCATCTCCTCCCAATCCAACCTCCCCTCCGCATCCCCCCACATATCCCCCCTCCGCTCAAACGCCTCATGCCACCTCATCGCCATACGTTCCGCCGCCTCATTCCCCAAATCATGTTCCCTCACCATACTATCCAGTACCTCCTTCACCCTCTCATCCACAATCCCCTTATCAACCTGACCAGTACCATCAACATGATCAAACCGCGCGTTCCACCGGCTGATTAAGATTTTAAGCCAGGTTTGCAAAGTGCGTTTGTTGGACGAGGTCCAGACGTCGTAGGGGAGGTTGTCGATGCGGGGGTAGGAGGATTTGAGGCGGTTGCGGAGGGCGAGGACTTGGGCTTGGAGGGCTGGGACGGGGGAGTCGAGGGAGAGGATTAAGTCGGCGTCGATGGGGACGATGCCTGAGGGGGGGATGGTTAGGCGGAGGTCGTCTTTTGAGGTTGGTGGGGTTGATGGTGAGCGGGGAGTATCCTTTTTGGTGGGTTTGCTGGCCTTGGTTGCTGGCTTTTGCTGAGAGGTTGCTGTAGGAAAGGGATCTCCTGCGTTTGCAACGGAGCTGGCGACATCTTCGACTGGTTCTCCTATGGTGGGCTCGTCGGTCGATTCGCTGGCAGTCGTCGGTCCCTGTCCCTCAGTCGATTCAGTCTTGAGAACGTCCCCAGCATCAGCGCGTTCCCGATCCATAATCCTCTCCCCAACCACCTCATCCTCATCCCCATCCCCACTCCCTCTCTTCAACACACTCACAGCCCCCGTCCCCGCCGGTCTCACAAGCCTCTTCGCCCTCGGCACATCCACATCCTTCACCTCCCTCTCTTTAAACACCCTTTCTTCCCTCGGCGGATGCATCGG
Source organism: Alternaria sp. Ai002NY15 (assembly GCA_023758125.1). NCBI lineage: Eukaryota > Fungi > Ascomycota > Dothideomycetes > Pleosporales > Pleosporaceae > Alternaria > Alternaria sp. Ai002NY15. The sequence continues at coordinate 149,659 of JAFVLO010000040.1, read as the reverse complement.
CTGCCTCTTCACCTTCTTCATAGCATCATCGAGTACATCATCAAGCTCAAACCCTTCCGGCAACCCAGCCTCCCTATCCGCCAGGCTCGTTCTACGCACGAGATTAGCTCTGCGCTCCTCCTCTTCGTGTTGGTGGAGTTGGCGGAGTAGTAAGCGTTTTTTGGCTAGGACGACTTCGCGTCGCTTTCGCATCTCGGCCGTTTTGTCGGCATGGGCTTTGACAACGTCGGCTTGGGCTTTGTATTCTGCTAACAGCACACCGAGTTCCTTCATCTTCTCATTCCGGTATCTTTCTTGTTCGCGTCTTCGAGCTCGCTCGCGCTCATGTCTGCCTTTCCTTTTTGTTGGTCCCGTCGCATCATTACCAACCGCAGTACCAACAGCATCAAGCGCATCAGCCTCCCTCAATCCCGGTCCTGGCGATACTGGCGGGGCCGGCACCCGGGATGCAGAAGCAGAAGCAGAAGCAAGCGGCGTCCCCTTCTCAACCTCGACGATGCGACGATGTAGATTCGCAATCTTCTTTTCGATATCCCTCAGGAGGTTTTCGGATTCATTCGGTGCTTCGACGTCCTCTAGAAACTGTTGGACACCGAATGCGTCTGTGGATCTTGATGTGTCTATGTTTTTGAGAAGCTTCTTTGCTTTGGCGAGGCGTTTGAGTTGGTAGGTTTTCTTTGCGAAGGGGGTGGGAGATGTTGAGAAGGCGCGGGTAGTAGTAGTGGTTGTTGTTGTGGGAGGAGAGGTGGTGTGTAGGAAAGGGAGTGGGGAGGCGGGTATGCTGGAGCGCGGTCGCACGGGGTTGGAGTGGCTGTAGGAAGGTGTTCGCGATGTAGGCCATTGTGCGTTCAGGCTGGATAAAGGCTTATCATCTAGGTAAGGTCAGCAGGATACATCACAGACTGGACGGTCGCAGATGAGGACTAAATCGGGTATATGATTGGTGTATATAGCCAGATATCCAAAGTCTAAGCGACAGTAAACGAGATCGCTCAAAACGCCATCCATGCAGTGACAACCGTGGTATCATTCGACATCCAACCATGACTGTCATGACCGTCGTGTCTGTTCGTGAAGAGAAAAAGAAGAAGAAGACCAAGTTCACCCACCGATTAAGATCATGGGCCTATTCTCCATGTTGGCAAGGTCGTCGAGGTCGGCGTGCTTTTCAGCTTTGCGCTTCACGGCAGCGCCGACCACGTCCAAAAGTTCGCGCTCGCGTTGGCCCCAGCCCAGCACCGTTTCTCTGCTCAATCGACCCTCGTGCCGGTCCATCTCGATCTGCCTGATACGCTCAAACGCTTCCTGGTCAATAGGCTCGCCGTTGTTGCCCCGTCTAAGCACGTCTCTCAAGCTCACCTCCGCATTACCATGAAGACAGACTTTAAGGTTCCCGTCACTCGTAATGCGAAGTCTATTGCAGGACCCGCAGAAATCGTTCGTCATACTCGTGATAAAGCCGACTTTGCCCACGAAGCCAGGTACTTCGTATGTTTTGCTCGTGTCGTTTTTGTGTCCAGGGACGGGTCTCAGCCCGGGGTATTTCGTGCGGATGATGTCTAGCATCTCTTGGAAACTGATCATCTTGTTCTCGCTCCACTTGTTCCCGCCGAAAGGCATGTACTCGATGAAACGCACTTCGATATCTTTCTCGCGGCCCATTTCGACGAAGGGCAGGATTTCGCGCTCGTTGAGGCCGCGCATGACGACGCAGTTGACCTTCAGCTTAACATTCGCGCCGAGTTTATTCATTTCGAGTATACGGTCAATTGACCTCATGACGGCGTCGAAGCCTTTCCGGCGGGTCATGATCTGGAACTGGAACGGGTCTAGGGTGTCGAGGCTGAGGTTGACGCCGGTCAAACCTGCTTCCACCATGGCGTCGAGCTTCCGGTGCAGCGAGATGCCGTTGGTTGTGAGGGCGAGTTCGCGGAGGCCGCGCGGGCGCAGACTGCCGATTTGCTGCATGAGCGGGACGATGTCGCGGCGGACCGTGGGCTCGCCGCCTGTGAGCCGGATCTTGGTTACGCCTTGCGAGACGAAGAGGGAGGAGAGGTAGAAGATCTCGGGCGTGGTGAGCATGTTGGCGGGGGGTGATAGCGGTATGCCCTCTGTTTTTTTGTTAGCAGAGTCCTTTGCTATGCAGACATTCGAAGCGCACCCTCTGGCATGCAGTACAGACACCGCAGGTTGCAGCGCTCTGTGATGCTGATGCGGAGATAGTCATGCTGCCGATTGAACGTGTCCGTCAGGAAATCAGAAAAAGGTTTCGCGTTCTTAATCGCCTTCCTCCGCTCCTCCACCTTCGATGTCGCTGGCACCGAGACTGGAGGCACACTCGCGGGGAAATCCACATCAGGTTCCTGGATCGCAGCATTCGTCGCAATGCATCTTGTCCGCAATGCGCTTATCGACAGTCGCGTAGTCGGGTGTGCAAGCGGTCGTGAAAGCGGACGTGACATGGGATTGCCACCAACCGCCCGTCGCAGTCGCAGCGCGGCCGGACCCGCCCGTATCCTAGCCATTTGCGCCATTATGGGGAGTGTCGATTCGAAGGTCCTGGGCAAACATTGGGAGGGGCGCACATGGGGAGCTATATACGCCGCAAGAGGGTAGGGCGGAGATGACTGATATGTGACATGCTTTGGAGCGCTTTAGGTGGGCTGTCCGAGCCTGTGACAGGGATCTACAACCGCTCTTGGCGAATCCTTACTAAGAAGCCACAGCAAAGGTGGGGTATGCGGCGAGGTGCGATACGCGGTAGTTCAATACACGGTAGTTGAGTTGTCATAATCGTTTGTAAGTACGGAGATTCATGCTCATTGCTATGTGCGATTCCATCTCCGTGCATTGCGTTCGAACATTTTCGCATCCCCGCGGTATCATTCCGAAACTTCCGACATGGTGAAAACGAGGGATCCACAAGGGAACATACAGCAGATCTGAAGACTACGCTAGGACAAAACAAGCATTCGGAAGACTGGCGTGAATGAAGGCTCTAGTGTCACTATTTCTTTTGCCTTCATTTATGTGCTACTAAAGGGCTCATCTACGGACGCGCTGCCACAGACTACTAATACATGCGCGATAGTTCCTAGGATCGCAATGTTATTAACCGCAAAAGAATACCCAAGTGACCGCAGCGACTGCGCTCCCTTGCTGCACCTTTTCTACCCCAAACAAAAAGCCGCGAAACGACGTCTTGTCCGTCGCGAACACATACTCCCTCGCCTTTCTCGAGCGCAACAGCGTGTACTCCCAACTCTGTACCATGGGCACTCTCCCTACACCCCCAGCCCTAACCCTCCACAATCCATACAACCCTAACCAGCCCCCATCTCCCCCCATACCCATCTACACTCTTATCCCCCTCTCCCCCTCCCATACCCAGGATACGGTCTAACACCCTCAAACATCCTGATACAATCTCCGATATTCCTTCCCTGCTCCTCCAACCCCACCATCTCCTTAACAATATTCTCCAAAAAGCAAACTACCGCTCTCGCCCCTTCCGCCGGACTCCCGCCTTTAAGCCCCCTTCCCACCGCCCCCTTTTTCCCTCCCTCTCCTCTCGCCAACTCCATAACCAATGGCAGATCACTCGCATCGAAAATCGCAGAGTCATCGAGATCAAACTCCGTAGCCGGACCCGTGAGATGACCCCATGTAGTCGGCCAGTTGATGTCGTGTTCACGTCTAAAGTCCGCGCGGCCGAAGAAGAAGAGGGGGGTGTTGTTTGTGGAGGATTTGAGGAGGGGGGGTGTACCGGAGAGGTTGATGCTGAAGCTTGCTGTGGGGGAGTTTGTAGCGTTGAGAAGGGATGGGGAGAGGAGGCTGGGAAAGAGGCTGAGGCTGCTTGCGACTGTGCCGCCGAGACCGTGGCCGATGACACCGTAATCCTCTGTGTTTAAACTCCCCGTGAAGTGGAGGGCAGGGAATTGGCGTTGCAACAGAGAGGTGCTGTTAATTTGCCCCAGAGTAAACGCGATATCCTCTATCCGTGTTTCGACCGCCCTTTCTACCGTCTGATTATACTCCGTAACAGGCGAAAGATTCGACAAAGGCACCGTCCCGCTGTTATACACAACTTCCAAATCCCGCGTTCTCGACGACGTGAACTCGACGATTGACGCGTCGCCGGGGTGATCGATGACTACGACCGCAGCACCATTAGCCGCGATGTAGCGCGCGGTTGTCGAGTACATCAACCTGCTCGTGTCGACGTGTGGTTCCAGTACCACAACAGACACCTTACTGACGTCGCCCCCACCACCACTTCCACTACCAACGCAAGACTCGTAAGTCATCGTTTCAAAAACCCCCGCATCCCGCTCATTCCCTTCAACAAACTGCTCATTTGCTATCTTCGCGGTTTGAGGCGGCATATACTCCTGCGTACCCATTGCAGAACACTGTTTCCGGGGTACAGGCATGTACAAGCTGACCATGATCCTGCGGTCTTGATCCGGGCGGTAAGCATCTTTTTTTGTGGAATCTGTCAGAGGGAAGTGGGAGACGGCGACGAGGTAGTTGTGGTTGTTGTCCGCGCCGGGGATTTCGATGGAGTGGACGTTTTGCGGTAGGAGAACAGTGAGTGTAATGACGAGGATGAGGCCTATGATGCCCAGAGAGGGAAGCATGACGGCGGGTCGAGTGCATAGGCGGAGGATATTGAGGAGACGGGCCTTGAAAGCGGGTTTGGTGGGGATGTCTGAGGACATTGAAGCGAGTGTGGCGCGAAGTTATACTGGTGAAGCAGTGGAGCAGCAGCGGGTTTCCGTTGTGATGTGACGTAGTAGGAAAAGGGAGAGACGGGAGGGACGTGAGGTACCGGATTGCTCTGTTTGCGACGTGATCTAGTGGAACCTTTGCGTGAAAGGATTCAACAGCGGGAAGACCTTTAGTGTGTCGTTTGTACAACTTTGCTCAGTTTTCATAAAAATGATAAGGCCGGCAGTATAGGGCAGGCAGACCAATCCATACACACATAGAAGTAGAAAGAAGAGACCAGATATGCAGGGTACCGAATCGCTACTTTCCCGACTTGAAGCATTTAGTGAAAGGATTCTGACAGCGGGAGGTACTCTAGTGTCCCGTTTGTACTACTGTGCCCACGTTCTGTGAATGTGACGAGGCCGATGTGTGGTCGGTGCGTGGTCACACTGGTAGGATGCGTCTTCCTCTGGCGCAACACACTACATATCGGCAACTTTCTGCCGTGCGGGTACTACTCGGCTGGTGGCCAAGAGGAAGTTGCATGAAACGCAAACCAACAGGCACTGCGTAGGACCCGAGTTCGCTTCTCCGGATGCGCGCTAGTGAAGGAATACCAAGACGTGAAAGCTGGCTAGGAAACTGGAATGGGATGGGAGAACAAGGAGAAAGGACGCGGAACTCTTGGATTGAATACGTGGATAAAATGTGAGAAGTAGAAGGATCGTTACTAGTCTATAGCCATGTACCATGACGCCTCTATGTCTTCCCTCTTCATCCTCTTCTATTCGCAAAAAACAGATGATGTTGAAATGCGGCCGTATCGTCGTAATCGTGCAGTGTGGGGTATAAGCAATGTTGAATCCTCCGTACGTAAAATGAGTGTAAACATCATAACCTGTGGTCCCCTCATCAAATGATGAAGAAGGAATTGCAAGCGCAAAGGTCATGGCCTGACGTAGATCCTCGGCACATCTCCGAGCCAGAATCTATCAAACATGTGTAAGTAAAACAATAACGAAACTTTTAAGACCCCGACTCCAGGGAAGAAAGCGACAACCTCTTCCTCTTCTCAATCGGCAACCTCTTCCACATGCCAACATGCTCAATGCCCTCTTCGATCCAGTGGGGTTCTGCTGGTATTTCGACGTCGCCGTCATCGTTCTTCAGCTCCTCGTGGAAGCCGTGCTTCTCCCACATGCTCTGCAGGTTGGCTTGGGCGTGGATCATGACTAAACCCTGCCAGGTAATCTCCCGCTCCTTGTTGTTGCCGAGTATCTGCGCCATCTCCAGCGCTGTGGGAGAGGGGGGCCGGTAGATGAGATCAGGATTTGACCCCGCGTAGTCGAGGGCGGCGTTGATAAGCAGCTTCGCGAGGCCGAGACTACGGTAGGGCGCTAGGACCGCGAGCCTGCCGAGCTTGATGTATGGCTCAGGCGGGTGCTTACTCTCCTGCTCCTCACCAGGCGGGTCTGCATCGGCATGCTTGTCCGTCTTGTCGTCCTCGACGTACTTGTTTGGGCCGTGGGGCGGGGGTATCAGGCGAATCGTCGCGACGGGAACGCGGGTGGCGGTCGCTGAGGCGCGGCGGGCGTCATCAGCTGGAGTGTTGCCAGAGTCGGAGCGGCGCAGTGTCTTGGGAGGGTGGGTTGAGTGAGTGGCGACGGAAGCATAAGCGACCCAGTGCCAGCTGCGGGCATCGTCTTCGTCGAACTCGGCTTCGAGGGGCACGCCCTGCTCGCCGTAGACCTCCTCGCGGATGGCCATGGCGTCGCAGAAGTTCTGCGGGACGGGGATCTTCTGCTTGCTGCAGGGGAGCGTGTTGTCGTAGCCATCGAGGGCGCTCTTGAGTGGGCACACGGTGTTGACGAACTCGGTGCCTGAGTTGGTCGCGATTAATGGCGCACCGTTGGGCGAGCCGAAGCCGCCTTTTAGTACGCTGGTCATGGCGGGGATGGGAATGAGGTCGCTGTTTAGTTGCGCATGTGGTGAGGTGGGTGTGGTGGTGAAGGTGCGGTTGATGTGGGAAGAGAGGACTATAATGGCGCGCTTGGTGGCAGTGATGAGGGAAATTGCGTGGCAGTCGTCGTCTTGAATTGGCGCAATTCAGGCAAACCCTGCTTTGGGAAGGCGCGATGCGCCCTATAAAGAGGGCACACCGACAAACTCTACGGTAGCATGCAACACGTTGTTTTGGGACCCGCAGTTTCAAGCGCTCAGGGTCCTAAGACTTGCTCTATACTCATAGCGGCAGAACAGCTGGAGATCGCGCGCAGTCGAGGAGGGCGGGCGAGTGACGTCTCGAGGCCATCCCCCACTGATGTTGAGAAAGTGATGTCACTAGCCTGAACCCTTGCCCGGACCGCACGGACTACACGGCATATGGGGTCCGACGACCAATCACGTGGCGCGCTACACATCGGGCTGCCACTATCGCTGCCCTGAGATTGTCTGGTGCCTTACCTGCGTCTGTTTCACATGTCAGCCCGAGCTATTCGCCATGGCAGGGCATGATGATAGAGTTTCCGGTATTGCGCGTTCCCTCCATCGATGGAAGACTGCCATGGCCATGTGTGCGTACGCAAGGCTGACAAGAGGAGGCACAATGGAGCCATAGAACCCACCAGGCTCGAATAATGCATACCATGCTGCCTTTGGATTACTGATCAGGTTATACATGCACGCCCTTTATAAAGTTTTTGACACAACACCAGCAGCTTGTATACTACAATTAGAACGGAATGACGGAGTGACGGAGTGAGCGTTTTTCGCACTAAGTTGGCTATCGTGACTCATGCACCGCTGTGGTGAGGTCAAATTTTGCCTTGAAGGGCGTGCATGTACATTACTGTCAATAACTCTCCCGTCCTGTCTCATCCATCATTCTGAGAGAATTGAGACAAGCAAGTATCACCTATCTTAAAGAAGGTTGGAGGCGAAACTCATAGACACCTCGGTACGCCTATAGAAGGTAGAGCGCGAAGGTCGTAGGATTACACAACTGATAGGCTTCATTATTTACACACGCTTCCACAACACCAGAAATTTGTTTTGCCGGAAGAAGAGCGTATCTGACGTGTGGTTTTTAGACGGTATACTGGCCACACCCAGGACACAGTGCATCGGCAAATCGGCCTATGCAAATATATATATTGACTATAGTCGCCGAGGATGATACCGCTTACTGCATGGAGATACAAAATATATCCATATGCGACTAAATCACAACATCTTGAACGACTATGAAAACACTTAACATGGTATAAAGGGTAATCTTGTCAAGAGAATGCATGATCATCATGGTTCGCTTCGGGACTAAACCTTGGCGTGTTGGCTATATATCGCCGCAAGACTGTAAGTAACGCTAACTAGACAGCTATGCCCTTCTCATGACAAGTTTTAAGTCCTCATCCAAGCATGAATACGCAGTTAGATGTTCGATGTGGAGCATGTTGATCAAAGCAACCTCTAGTACGTCTCGAGGGTTCACAAAACGGTCTTGGAGGTTTGCCGGGATCTGAAATCCACCATTGATTGCAGCATATACCTGAAACGAGTCCATAACGATGATCTTGAGTATGACAGGTTTCATAAAGGTTGGACAAATTCCTAGGTCGAACTGACTGAGGAATGCCTTGAGCGCAATAGATAGAGTCCAGGGCGAATAGTCCATCATGAACTCTCGTTGTGTTTCTGGTATATCGCGATTAGCGTCCAGAATCCTGGACGAATAGTCAAACAGGGACTCTCCTTCTAATGCTGGTATATCGCTCATAGTGTCCATATCCCAGGGCGAATGGTCAAACATGGACTCTCGTTGTAATGCTGGTATATCGCGTATATCGCGTATAGTGTCCTGAGCAAACCGTTCGAGCAAGTCCAATGTATCTTGGCTTGGTTCGAAAACATCCGTAAGTTTTGCGGAACAGTATGCGTCTGCGTCTACCCAAGACGTGCGAGAGATTTGTCTGAAAGCTTCATGAAAAGGTGTAGAATCAGTCAGTGCCCAGGGGGGTATCTTCCGACGTGTCCATAAATCCTTCTGCCCTCGCATTAGCGAGCTCCCCAAGTCCCCTATCATTAAAGGATGATAATATCTCGGAAGAAGTTCGGATGTCTGTGGAAAGAATTTGAAGCGTGCCGATAAGGCCTCCAATTCAGCTTGCCCTCCCGGTCCAGTACGACCTGGACACGTGGAGAATATGCTGCGATATAGGTGTAATAAGCGCTGTATAATGGAGGACAAGAAATGTTCTTTCGCGGGGACATTCAGCAAGGGGCTGTCCCCTATGGCGGTGAGTCCCTCATGCCAGACATTCAGCCAGCGAGCCTCATACAGAGGATTACGGACATGGTTATGGGCTTCAAGCAATCGAAGAAATGGCTGGTGGATCGCAAGATGGAAGCTGTCATGGAAGTCTAGCGCATCTTGTAGATCCGGCCAGAAGAAGCACATCGCGCTTTTCCACTTGATGATACTGAAAGAGTAACTCCAGAAAGTCAAGTTGCTAGCCCATGGGGAGCTGAGCTGTCTAAAGCTTAGTGGCTCAAGGACGTCCAGGAGATTGCGGACACGGCCTATAAGTCTGGAGATAACTTGGCCAACACACTTCGTGCTTGTTTTTGAGCCCCGTATCGTTACAGGAGGATATCCATCATCCCAATCGATTATGAATGGGTGAGTGAGGTTAGATAGTAGCTTTGCTATAGCTTCCTCGAGAGACAAGTCGGGCAGAGTATCGGCATAAATTGGTATCTCGGAGAATTTCGTTCGGACGTCGCAAGTAAACTTGGGGAGCACAGTACAATGCGAATACGTCCTCAAGATGTTCTGACATCGAAGGCAGATGCCATTGGACGATATCTCACACTTGAATTGGATTAGCGACTTGACGGAGCCTCATATGAGAAGGATTACATACCCTTCGGTTTTGGCGGCGACACCCGAAACAGGCTCTTGGGTTCACTTTTACACGCTTGCTGTAAACCTTTGGATGGGGTTTTTGGCGTGGGCGGTCCGCATTTGGGCCCTCATAGAGCTCGATCTCATCCATTTCGCGGCCAGACCTTGTCATGGTTCCGTGGGCGCTATCTGAGATGCTGCGCTTCCTTTTATCGCCCCTATCTAATCTCCTCATGTTTGTCACAGGATATTGAGGCCCGATAAGGCCTGCTGCGTCAAGGTGAATTGAGTCAGGGTAATTGATTGCCGGTATAATCGCATTCAACAATTGGCCGGGAGCTAGAGGGGTTTGGCTGTCCCATCCTGCGTCCTCATGAGGAGTGATCAACCCGTGAAGAGGTCTATTGGTTTGACATGTCGGAAATCCGCCCAAGACAACAGGACTTGATCTAACATCGTACAGTGGAAGACCCGGTTGGATGAAAGGAGGCCGAGAGGGAGCCATGGAGAAAGCGCAATGATTGCCTTGGTCATGTGGGCTCAATACAGAAGGTATCATCCGGTGATGCGATGTTTCGAACGTCACCGGATGAATAGCAGGTTGCTGACTGTATGCCGAATGACCGAAGGCATTGTAGTCGACATCCTGGACGCCAAGAATGACACTATTCTGCTGGCTAATATCCTGGACATGATTCTGGAAAGTAATCGGATAAACGTTAGGCGGTGGTAGCTGCTGTGAAGGCCACAAGTTGGCGTCGAACCCGCGTGCAGTCCTGCTATCCGACGAGATCAAGCCTTGATTGAGTATCTGGGGTGAGGTCACAGGCATCATGGTGTAGTCGTCGGCCCCGGTATATCCCGAAGCTGTCCAATCCATGGCAGTACAAGGATAGCTATCCGTAGTATCCTGTACGTGTGGATTTGCGGGAACCACCTGCGCTTTCTCGAGAATCTGGTAGCGTGCTACCTCATGCTGCCACTCTAATTCAGCAAGCTGTCGCTGAACGTCCTCGGAGAGTTGTGTCTCTTGTGTATGTATGCTCTCGACAGGATTCGCTGCTTGCTGATCGAACTTGAAGGGCGCCAACGGTGTTGGCTGCGGTACGTATGGTAGGCCCATACTCGTCGATGGATCACCTGCCATCACTGAATCGTTGAAGAGCGGAAGGGGGTATGCAATAGCGCTGTGGGCGGGTGCTTGGAGCGGTATATTGGAAGGTTGGTAGATCCATCTCGCTGTAGCTTCGTCTGGTCGGTTGGGATCTGCGACAAACTCTCGGGAGTTCATGGAGTGGGTAATTGTATGCGATCGCATGACAATAGATGTCAGGCTCTTCCCAACGGCGAGCCAGGAGCGCGAGGTGCTAACGGTGTATTGCACGGCTGCAGGTGTGTAACGCTGGTCGAGCGACCTGTGAGGATTGGAGTGATGAGATGGAAGTCGACATGCTGATCGAGTGCTGGTAGCCTTGCGACTTTATAGCGATGGAGCAAAAACCAGGTGCGTTGATTGAAAGGCAGAATCAGAGGGGTAAGGCTGAGTGGTAAGACTGGAGGACGTCGCCAACACCATTCCGCACCCCAAAGCGGACTAGGCTACGCCATCTCTCATGCACTGAAACCGCTCGACCCATGCTTCCGCACCTCGAAAGGTGCTAGCTTTACCCTGCAACTCAAGCCTCTACACTTCCGCAACTTGATTAGGACTAGCACCGCCTAGAGATGCATATTGTTCTCCTTCCGCAGCGACAAAGACGGCATGCCCAAAACTCGCAGTGACGCTGCGCAAAGCCATTATGCCTCGAGTGCACCATGCTGTGTGTATAGATAAGAAGACAGAAGTCGCATGCGATGCAGCCGGTGTTCTGGATAACAAACACCCAAGATCCAGCGCCATATATTCCCGCCCCACAGCCCGTAACAACGCCACTCGGGTAAAACCACCAATACCCCAGTCATGTGGACCAAATCAGACGTGCTTGCCCTCCTCCAACTTCTCGTCACGATCATTCTCGCAACAATCCAAGCTGTATGGTGTTTGACCATTCGTCAAGGTGCGCGTCTTGTTCTTGAGCAAGATTCGATGCTGACAGCACTCAAGTCGCCATGCGACGTAGCGCGCGCAATCCAGCCTGTCATGATAGGAATGGAAGTAGAGACCAAATGCAGCCACAGCCGCAGCCACGAACCCTGTCGCAACCACACCCACTGCCGCGCAAATGAAAGTCTTCCCTGAACATGCATCATTTGGCTCATGGTAGCGACTGCGTGTAGTACGAAGACGGATGATAGACATGTTGGAGCGATTACAATATGATGACCCATCGCAACGAGCGACTCACAACTTCCGAATTCCATATGCACCCATACAATCAGGTCCTCTCGAAAAAGAGAAGTATCGTCAACACAAGAGCTTGCGATTACAATAACTTTCAGTTGTATACCCACTGCTCTTAGCACTTCAATTGATTCCGAGCAATACCATCCAGATTACTCCATGACTCTTTCGCAAGTCGCGAGAAGAAATGTGCACGGAAAAGACCATGTATCCAAAATAGTGTTGATGAGTAAGAAGTGAATTTCAATCTTTAGCACCTTGAGTCTTCCCTTTTCCAGATCACATCGATGGGCCATCAACTATACGACGTATACCATCAAAACAACAAAGTAGCAAACTCATCAAAACGTCATTATCACTACCGCTCAACCCCCAAACCCCATCTACCTCCCCACCTCCCCCTACAGCCTCGCCGACTCCCTAACCCCCAACCCCCCCACAATCCCGCGACTAATATAATCGCTAATCGCCATATTCGTAACCATAGGATTAACCCCACTCGCACTAGGAAACACACTCGCATCCGCCACATAAAGCCCCTCCGTCCCCCAAACCCTGCCCTGAGGATCAACAACCCCATCTTTCTCCCTCGCACTCATCCGACAAGTCCCCATCTGATGCGCAGAAACATACACACTCTCCGGGCTAGGCAACCCCTTATTCCTCACCTCATCAAGCCAAGCCACAAACTCCGGGTCGTTTATACCGTCGCCGGACGAGTTTGAGATTGAGGGATCGCGGATAAACGGCCGCATGTTGGGTATAACGGTGAAGATCTCGGATGCGCCTTCCACGTATTGGATTTTCGCCAGCGCAATAACACCCTCAAGCACATGTCTCTTATCGTAACCACTCGTCTGATACGAGAACCTAACTCGTCCATCCACCGGATCCGGATAAACCCTCCCTGTATCCCTATCCCTTGCAATGGAAATATAACCAACCATATGTTTCAACTTCGCAGCATCAATCTTATACTGCATCGCCGACTTCCAATCCACCCACATCAGACACGCGGACGGAACCATGTTTGTGGCTTCGAGCTTGACGCCGTGGCCGGCGTTGTCCATGTTTTCAAACTCGGAGACGACGGATGTCAGGATGCCGCCTTCCCACGGTTTTATCTCTTCGGTGTGGTAGGCGCCGAGGAAGGTTACGGGGTGGAGGTAGAGGTTTCGTCCGATTTGCGGGTTTTTGAGTCCGGAGCGGAGGAGGAGGAGAGGGGATTGCATTGTTCCGCCGGAGACGACGACGCGTTTCGCTTTTAGGAGGACGCGGCGGGTGGTTAGGGGGGTGTTGGAGACGCCGCCTTGGGCGTCGCGAGAGGTCCAGGTACCGAGTACGCCGGTTGCGACGCGCTTGCCACTTTTGTTGGAGAAGACGACTTTCTCCGCGTGGAAGCCTTCGATGAATTTGGCTCCTGCGCGCGCGGCGTCCGGGAGGAAGGAAACGACTGGGCCTTGCTTTTCGCAGGAGCCGCAGCCGAAGTTGCAGTAGCCGCAGTAGTGTTGCTGGCCGCCGGTATTCTGAGGCACAGGCGCAGCGTTCCAGCCTAGTTTCCTGGCGCCTTCGAGCAGGATCTCGTTGTTGCGGTTTTGCTTGATGTTTTTGTCCGACACGCCCATTCGGTCGCAGACGCGATCGAGCGATTCTTGGAATTGGGCGGATGTGAAGAAGGGGAGGCCGCGGGCTGCCCATTCGCGGCGGACGTAGCCTTGGGTTTGGAGGGAGGCAGACCAGTTTACTGTTCCTCCGCCGCCGAGGGACTGGCCTGCTACTACGCTCACTGAGCTGTCATCGGATGTCAGGAAGGATCCGCTCATGAAGAGGTGGTGCCAGCCATCTAGTTCGGCCATGGGAAAGTGGTCTGGCGTCCAGTGGTATGCCTTTTCTACTATCAACACACGATGTCCGGCTTCTGCCAGGTTCTTCGCCGTCACGCCAGCACCACATCCACTACCCACAACCACCACATCTGTTTCTATAATCTCAGGTTCGTCACCTGGAGGGATCTGGATGAACTCATAGTCGAAGCCCTTCCCAGGCCTCATACCAACAGGCACACGTGGAGCACCTATAACGCGTCTCAGCGAAGGCGACGTCTTGATCCAAGCCTGCTTAGTGATGATCACCAACGAGCGGCGCAGTTGGCGAAGCGGTCCCAACCGCGCGGTAGCCCAGCCCTGGATAATCGACTCCCTTACATGAGCGGGTTGCTCGCTGATTGGCGTGAGATAACCCGTCAAAGCCAGTGACCCCGCCCGAGTGTTGAGGACATTCAACACCATGCACAGGTCCTTTCTCTGGTTCTGCGGCATGTACATGGCGAAGACGCGCTGCAGCTCCGCTCGAAACGCCGGATCCTGACTCGCATAGTCGTCGAGATACTCCTTCACCGCCGTCTCCGCATCAGGGTCGTTTCCGGGCGCTAGAGCCCTCAGCTTGCTGACCGCAGTTGAGTAGTCGGTGTCGGTTGCGGCGAGTTCAGTCTGCGTCCTCGCCGTGGAGATGGGCTTGATTGCTGGGATGACGGCATCCGTGATAGCAAGTAGCGTCTTCCATTGTTGAGGCGTGAGCGGATCCTCAGCTGGGAGCGGAGGCAGCGGAGTAGCTTTCGGCGAAACGGGCTCAGAAGGGAGTGTTGTTGACATTTTGCCACGTATGGTTTGGTGTTCAGGGATAGCCTGGATGTCGCGCGTGGACCATCAAAGGGTCTTGAAGGTGGAGCTGTCGGGCATGCTAAGGACGCAGGCGTCGTTTTGTTTTAGTTTCCAGCCATGTCCACTGCGAGAGATGAAGCAACTTCCCCCGCGCCACATGCCGTGCCATTGTTGACGTCTGCTAGCCCGTGGCGGTTCGGTGCCTCGGTTCAGAAAACAAAGTTCATCGACGTGTCCCGGCGAAGGGTTGCCAAGGCTGCCGTTGCTCGTGGATGTCGGAAGCACAGATTCGCCGGAGCCGCCATTGGACGTCTTTCAAGGGCTATAGAGGACGTCAGGATAGGCTAAATCCTGTGATGTCTTGCATTGATCTGCGCGGCAGATCTCAGTCGTAGTCATGTTAGCTGTCGATGCGTGTGGGCCGTTGCGCAGCTCAGCGTCGTAGACTGCGGATCTCTCATCAATGCATTGGAAGAGCGTGTCCATGTGATCCGAAGTTCTGGCGGTATCGTGAGGTTGCAGTGGCCGGCGGCGCAGTGTTAGTGAGGCGAATGTCCGACGATGGTGGGTGGGTCGGCTCGGTCTTTGAACCAGGATGAGACGGGCGCTTCTTCATCTCGGCGAATCTGGCCGGCGTCTCCAAGACTCCAACGGAGGGAGTCGCTTATCTCTGGATCTAGTAGGAGTACTCCAACTACGCTTTCGCGCCTATGCAGCTGGACTACATTGAAACAACTCGCAGCGTAGGATCAGTACCTAGGTAATATGAGATATCTGCCGGCTACACTTCCATCTCTTACGCGTACCTACGTCCTTACCCTTGCGCATGGTGTAGTCAAAAGAAACTACCGACACATGCGCAATCTTAGAAGCTCGAGCGAACTTCGTGCGAGGCAAATCCCACCAAGGATGATTGCGCAACGTCCCCACGAATCCAATGATCCGGTTGAATCCATCCGGCAGGATCTGGTCGGTGCGCCTCAGGAACATGCAGGGGACCGACTAGAGATCCATCTTCTTGTAGGCGAGATGAGGTTTCCACAATGCCACTGTCTGTCAAGACACTTGTTCCATGCCTCTTTGAGGTGGTTCTGACGGGAGCATTTGCACTCGAGACTCGATGTCGGTCCCAACAATTCTTTCTTGGGAAGCAAGCGGCCGTTAGTGTAGAGTACTAAAGGCTTGCTAGTCAAGGCGCGTACGTCAGTGCTACCTAGAAAAACTAAGATCTTGACTTCAGCTTGAAGCTGTGATTAGCTCAAGAGCTACAGAATTAGGTACTCGCTCTTCACAACTTCGCATTGAATAATCCTCTACCGAATTCTCTCCAACTTAGCGCGATTCTTCGGCATGCGTGCAAACTCCTCGTCTCTCTCCCTCTGCGACAACTGCCGAATAGGTGGATGTTCTTCTTTCCAACGCTGAATCTGCTCGGCCAGACTCTCCAGCTGCTCATCCAGCTGAGCGATCTTAGCAGTCAGATCGTTAATCTTGTTCGTGCAGATAATCTTCTTATCCTCCTTCTCCATATCGAAGCTATGCCTTGTGTCTTGATTGAGCTCAGAGAGCTCTTGTGTTGTGGCCTTGAGGTCATCCTCGTACTTGGCCTTGAAGTGTTTGCTCATACTCGCTTCCCCAATCAAATACAAATGATACTGATCAGACATGTCTCTGCAAAACATGGCGAAGATAATGCGACGCGAGATGGTGGGTGGTGGGTGTAGCTTTGGGAAGTTAGAGATTGTACGGTTGGTGGACATGGGTAAGACGCTGGGTGGCTGTGACGTAGTGACCCAAACAACTCCAATAATCACATGACAGATGTTCTTCAGCTTCACCGTCACTTTTACTTCGGTGCAAGAGATCCCAAGACCTAGCAAGACTTGGGACGACGAACAGTGATGGATACCTAGGTAGCTGATGGAAAGATGCATTCGCATTCGTGGCTTCATCCTTGGCCGTTTGTGACTGTAAAGGTGACGAGGACGTACCGTGCAATTACACTCGGCATTACCAGGACTCTAATCAGAGTTCAGTGACCAGAAACTTTGTTCAGGCTCCTCGTGGTTCTCTCAGGAAAGTTGCGGATACGGTGGGGAGTCTTCGGATGTCAGCGTCGCAGGGTTTGGTACGATGTCAAAACCACAACCGGGGATCGCTGCAGCGCTTCACGATGCACGCACGGTCACAACACCAATACGAACAACGACGCTACGTCTACGCCCAAGTGGGTACGATTTCATTAGACAGTCCCACATTATTCAAGATCGTGAGCTCTGGCCGAATAGCTTCAATTCTTTGCTGCGCTTCACGATGCACGCATGGCATGATGGTCTCACCAATACGAATCTACAGACTTCACACACCCAAGTAAGTAGATTGAATTGACGTCCACCGCCACCCCTCCACCTCCCCCGCCCGCCATCCCCTCGCTCTGGCCGAATAGCCTCAATTCCACTTGGAGTGGAGCATAATATATTGGATAATTGCGTCGCGCGCGCCTTGCTCGCGTGGCTACAGAGTGGATGAGGTGCATTGAATTGAATACAGTAGTGTGGCCAAATGCCCCGCCAGTTGTTGCAAGCTGGCCGTACTTGAGCGGGATGGAAGGGTGTGTGGCGCCTCTCGCGGCATACTTGCCTGTCGTTTAGCTGTGATGTCAAGGCATGTCTATCATGTCTATCAACGTCCATCACCGCCTCTTCTTGCGTTTGCGCAGGGTGTCGCAATCAAGATATGGGGTGAGTGCTATGTCATCACTGTACCGACGCCCCCAGGAAATGAGTTCACGCTTGACGCAGCAGTTCCGTCCTCGGAGAAGGTTGAGGCGTTGCTTTTCTTTTGCAGAGGGCGTGATTGGTTAGAGATAAGGGACGCCCAAACGGGCACAGTGGGGCCCAACGGCTGGCCGCCTCGAGAAGAGGCGCAACGGTCGTGGTGAAGGAATGAGGGTTGCGCTGGGGAAGGGGAAAATGGGGCGTTCGCGTAGGAGATAGAGCCTATTCTCAGCCTGGTGGAATTGTAGTTGTCGAGTACTTTCAAGCAGAGTGGGAGGGCAGCGTGAAGACAGCGAGCTCGATGCGACGGCCATGTTACAATTAGAATCTTCCAAATGGCCGGTCGTAGCCCGATGATACCCTGTCGTTCGGTCGGTCGCCAAGGGTGCAGGCATCCCCCTTCGGGCATGGCTGCCC
Source organism: Alternaria sp. Ai002NY15 (assembly GCA_023758125.1). Classification (NCBI taxonomy): domain Eukaryota; kingdom Fungi; phylum Ascomycota; class Dothideomycetes; order Pleosporales; family Pleosporaceae; genus Alternaria; species Alternaria sp. Ai002NY15. Next base: position 131,848 of record JAFVLO010000040.1, on the reverse strand, counting down.
ATCCGTCAGTTCGCTGCTGGGAAGAGGTCGCTGGAGCAGCTGGCGGGCGACAACTTAATTCATCCTGTCCCCAGAGCCTCACCCCAGGTCTCCTCCGCACTCACGCGACACCGCTGTTTCTTATCTACACCTATATCCGCCTCACTCGACGCATATCACATATACGACGACTACCACGACTACGCCTATATTCACTATCATGTCCTGCTAAACCACGGTCGACTGTTGGCCCCGGCGTCTGTTGTATCACCGCCCTCGTCTCTTATCGCCTGCACGTCAGCTACCAATTGACACGCACCCTCACCACCAACACGTCCCCAACCATCCCCAAGGAGCCGCACGCGTCCTGCTGGCCTGTCAGCGTCGTCTGCACCCGTCGCACCACTGCAGAGCCACTGATAGCCTCCCGCTCCCAAAGCGCTGTATCAGAACCTCCAGCGCACCAATACCAGCGCAGCACTTCACCGCCTGCACCACGTATTATACGTCTCTCTCGACGTCTCGCCAACCTCAACCTCATTCCGTCATCGCCAACCTCAACTCCTCCCGTCACCATGGCCACGACCTTCTCAACCGCGACTGCGATCCCGCAACACGCACCCTACCAGCACCACGCCTACCGCAAGAGCACCCACTCGCAGTACTCGCCCACCCATTCCGGCGTCAACACGCCCGCAAACGTCTCGCCCACGTCGCCGCGCACCACACACCTGCCCCTCGCCCGCCACCAGGGCATCTACCAGCCGCGCACCGCCATCGGCATCCCCGCGGCGCTGCGCAAGACAGAGAAGCCCAGCAGCAAGTCACCGCCCAAGGTCGACTCGGGCGTGTCGTCCCCGAACCAGGGCTGGTCGGCTGGCACGTACGGGTGGGTCGCCAACGAGGGCAGCGCGACGCCCGTCTCGCAGATTGGCAATGAAGACATGCAGAGCCTCTACAACGCCGAACCACTGTCGCCCGTCGCGGGGCCAATCACACGCAACCACTGGCAGGTATGTATTCGCGCCTTTCCTACTTGTCCGCTATGCCGCTGCTAGCCTGTCCGTGCTTCCCTGTCGCGTGCTCACCTGGCCTGCGAGGGGACCGTCTTACGTACATGGTCCGGTCCCACTGCCTAGCGCGCGTTGGTCTGGCCTCCCGCTGTCTGCAGAGCCGACATGCCGAGCCCTCCAATTCAGCTCAACAAGACGCCTGGGGGGCAAACTCGGCGGCCAAGGTCGATCATGTTGTGCATGTCGCCTCGCCATGGGCTTCGGATAATTTCCATCGTCCTGTCGGCATTCACTGCTTCTGTCCAGACCTGCACGTCGTCCCCCACGCTAGACCTTTACCTGGACTTTTACCCGATGCAGGGCTGGAGTCCGGGCTGTTCGGGCTAGCGACACCTGTCCACTTGTCCACAATTCAGAGTTGCCGTTGCGTCCAGAATCCACACTAACTCATCCCTAGGCCGACGGTTCCACATCGGTGTGTTCGGCATCCAGCTGCCACGAGCCCTTTGGCTTCTTCCAGCGGCGCCACCACTGCCGCAAGTGCGGCGGCATCTTCTGCTGGCAGCACTCGCGCAACAACGTGCGTCTCGACGAGCTCGCCCGCTTCCACCCAGAAGGCCACTGGCACCGTGCTTGCGACCGCTGCCACAGCTCCTTCCGCGAGTGGGAGCACCTCCGCTCCAGCCGCACCAACAGCGAGAGCTCCGACAGCAGCAATAGCAGCCCCGCGCCCGCAAAGTCCATCGAAACTCCTGTCCCTGCTAAGCGTCCTGAGAACACGCGCGTAGGCAGCCTCGCACAGAGCTTCCAGGGAACATGGAACTGGAGCACTTTCTAAACATGGGCGTTTGCTTGTGTCGCCGCCCACACAACTTCCTTCATATCTTCATGACACCTGGACGGACGGATCTTCCTGCTCCTGGCGTACTCTCTTTTGATGATATCCGGAGGGATCCAGTATTGTCGTAACGGCACTGGTCCCATTCCACCTTTTCACTTGCTTCGACACGAACGAAGCTTTCTGCATCTGCATCGACTAAACTGCATAATACCGGCGTCCTCTCTTTGCTTTTCCAACATGGCGTCTTGATCAATCACGGGGGTGGTCTGTGTGTGTTTTGTCTCTTGTCCTTGCGATTCAGCGTTTTCCTTCAACAACTTTAGAGACTTCCTTTGTCTCTCTCTCTCTGTCTGGATCTCCCTTTGTGGAGATGACAAGATGTTACAGCGTTTTACGGCCGACGAAGATATCCAGAATAATGATTGTTGGAGATGGTCTTTCTTTCGATGGATCTGTGGTGGTGGCGACACGCAGTGATGTGCGACGGACGCACGTCTGTTCGAGAAGCCGTGCGTCCATCGCACATCACTGCGTGCCGTCACGACTTGGACTGGTCCTGGGCGGTTGGCTGATTGTTATTCGGCTGGGTTGTATGTGTTTTATCATGTGGTATGATATGCGAGCAAGATGGTGGTTGCAGTTTGTTGAGATGAGATGAAATTACATTGGTATATTCTGAATATCTGAACAACTGGATGTGTGAGATTATCAGTGGGTGCTGGGCACATGCTTGCATATGTAGTAGATGTGGCGGGTGTGTTGTGATGTGGTACCCTGATGGCGTGATGTCGGTCAGGGTTTGGTCGCGGCAAGGCTAAGGGAGGTCGTTTGATATGTGGATACCACTTGTCGACAATGAACCACAGTATTGGGATTAAATGATGCTGAACCTAGTAGTTGAGAACGATAGACGATATTTGCGCGTGTGTTATATGTTAGCATCTCCCTTGTAAGGTTCCTAGCATGGATGGAGTCGTAGAAACAGCTCCACCAACCTACCCGGCATCAAGAACCTCAAACACAAACATGAAAACAGTAAGACAATAACAAGTATGCATGAACAAGAAAGAGAGAAACGACATTTCATACCACAAACAAAGTCCATGACTCCTCCCCGTGCTTCGTTCGCAAGATGGTGCCATGCGGAGATATCCCGCACTCCGATTGGTCAGAGGCGGTGGAGTGCTGATGGCGTTTTTTTGCTGGACGAGCACGACGACGTTTGCTGCACGAGTCATCGAGGGATCTGGTGAGATACGCGAGACTGCCTTGTTTGTCCTTTGGTTTATGCGCTTGATCTAGTCTTACTTGACTCTGCTGGGATTTACGGGGTTGCGACTTTGCTGCACGCGCTTCACTTGCCGGCTCGACACCTGCACGATTGCGCTCAACCGATCTCGCTGCGCTCAACACCACTGTGCCCACTTCACTTCGTTCGACGTCCGTCGCCATACGTCCTTCTCTTCTCCAAGCTTTTGGGGGCGCCGTCGCCCCCAGGTCAGCAAGAGGATTTCCGAATCGATACTTTGCGCAGATGGCGGCTATGGCTCAGACGACGGTGCAGGGGAATGGGGAGGTGGCGGGGGCATTGCACAACACTGGGAATGGAATAGCGCAAGAAACTGGAAGCAGTAATGGAGCGGCGCAGTCAAATGGCAAGAGGAGGAAACTACATGGGCGCGCATTCTATGAGAGTATCGGCAGTCCAAAGCTCATCCTTGCGCCCATGGTCGAACAGTCAGAGTTCGTATGTCTCTTCACATCTATTCGACTCCGCAGGAAGACGATGGCTAACATCGACTGCAGGCATGGCGGCTACTATCGCGCTCGTTCCTCCCCGAATCTCAGCAGAAAGACCTCCTAGCATACACCCCAATGTTCCACTCGAAGATGTTCGGCGAGAAGAGCAACTACCGCGACGCCCACTTCCAACCCCTCAAGTCGACTATCCCCTCTCCCAGCGACGACTACCACCTCTCACAATTACCCGAATCGGAGAGACATCTCGACGGCAACCCCGCGTTCGACAGACCCCTTACCGTACAATTCTGCTCAAACGACCCCGAAGACTTTCTGCGCGCGGCTAGACACGTTGCGCCCTTTTGCGACGCGGTAGATCTGAATCTGGGATGTCCACAAGGGATCGCGAAGAGAGGGAAATACGGCGCATTCCTGCAGGAAGACTGGGATCTGATATCGAGGATGATACGCAAGCTACACGAGGAGTTGGACGTCCCCGTCACAGCAAAGATGCGTGTCCTCGAAACACCGGAAAAAACTCTCGCATACGCAAAAACACTACTAGACGCCGGCGCAAGCATCATCACAGTGCACGGCCGACGCCGAGAACAAAAAGGCCACAACACTGGCCTCGCAGACTGGAAAATGATTCGGCATCTACGCGAGAACCTCCCTAAAGAAACCGTCATATTCGCCAACGGCAACATCCTCCAACACGAAGACATCGCCGCGTGTCTAGAAGCCACAGGCGCAGATGGCGTCATGAGCGCAGAAGGAAATCTGTACGACCCCACTATCTTCGCTGCTCCACCGCCTCCCGGCCAGGAAGGACGGGAATACTGGTGCGGCCGCGACGGGAAGGGTGGGTATAGGATGGACGCTGTGATGAGACGGTACATGGACATTATCCACAGATACGCGCTCGGTCAAGACCCGCCACAACGGAAACCGCTCTGGATGCCCGGCGACCCCGACGTCGACGTCGAAGCCTCGTCAAAACAACCGCAAGAAACAGCCGATTTCAACACCAACACCAACACGGATGCCGCCGAAAACGGCAAACGCCCCGCCGATCAACTCGAAAGCCCGCCAAAGAAGAAACAAAAACCGTTGTCTAAAGCTGCGAAGAAGAAAGAAGCTAGCAACCCCAATCTCACGGCTATGCAGGCTCATCTGTTTCATCTACTGCGTCCACTGGTTTCGAAACATCATAATGTACGCGATGCGCTTGCACGGTCACGGACGGGCGACATCGATGCTTTCGAAAATGTGCTAAGTTTGGTCGAGAAGGCTGTTAAAGAGGGGATTATGGGGTACGAAGAAGAACATGTTAATGACTCCACCGGACCGACCTCCACAACGACAGTGAAAGAAGGAGAAGAAAAGGGAAATGGTGCAAAAGAGGAGCAGGAGCTAGACCCCTACGAATCCTCCCTCGCAACCGTCGCACGCGTTAAGAGACCGTATTGGGTGTGTCAGCCGTATGTAAGGCCGCTGCCTAAAGAGGCGCTGGAGAAGGGGAGTATGACTGTTAGTAAGAAGGAGAGGAAGAGACTTGAGGAGGAGAAAGAGAGGGCGGTGAAGGCGGTGAAGAAGGAGGATGAGGAGGTGGAGAGTGTGGGCTTGGTGCCTGGGGGGCGGGTTGAGGAGAAGGTTTTGGGTGGGAAGGATGAAGAGGGAGGGAAAGGGGGGAAAGAGGAGGTTGTTGAGGAGCCGAGAGATGGTATGGTCTGTGGCTAAGAGGAGAGAATGTAGATACCCGGCGACGAACTTTGAATGAGGATAACGCAACAACGATTTAGTACTATCGACCAACATCCCTCTTTACCACTAGAACTCACCGACTGACCGTCTCTTCCGTAGTATCCAGCATAAATTCTGCCTTAGGAAAACGCCCCTCTACTCGAAGCTTCCACCAAAACATCATACCTCCTCTTCTGCCACACCCACTCCACCATTGCTTGAACCCGGATGAGCCAGAATTCGGTGCTGATATCCGCTGCGTTGATATCCTTGTCCACGGCATTTTGATTTGCGACACCGCAGCATGACAATCTGAAAACCAATGTTGTCCATTTGAGAATCATGCCCATTGATAGTGATATCATGATCTGCGGGTTGGCCTTTTGGACCCAGTACACCCTCAGCAGTCTGACTTCGTGGCTTAGGTCGAAACCGCGGTTGCATGTACCCGCAACCCCCCTCCCCCTGCTACCCACCCATCCATCCCACATCACCACTCCATCCCCCAAAAGCCCCTCACATCCCTCAGCGCCCTAAAAACCGCGAAATGATCCTCTTCCTCCATAAGAAACAACAACTGCATCCCTCTCCTCCGCATCTCCTGATGACTCGCCCAATCCGCACACCGTGCCAATCTCTCGAACAGTTGTCGCAGCATCTGGGAGTCGGTGACGCATGCGACCTCTTGACCATTCATGTCCCCTCGACCATTCATGTCTTCTCGTTCCTCGGGGTTATCGAGAAGATCAGGCTTGCCCAAGATATGAATATCCTGCACAATAGCTTCGAGCTTAGGCAACAGGTCCCACAGTTGACTAGCCGTGATGCGGTTCTCCCAGTCGAGTTCAAGCGCGCGCATCATGAAATGGTTCAGCAGGGTACTGTATACTTTCGTCGTATACTCCGACGGGCAATCGATGCGTGTGCGTTCAACAACGTGACCAGCCTGATAGTAACAAAACTCCTTATAAAGCCCAGAAGCAACAACACCATCCGGTATCTCCCGTCCACTCCCCCCAAACCAAGTCTCAGCATCGGTCTCCAGCTCCCGCACTTTCTGCATGGGTACACGACCCAGTATCAGTTCGTGCATCATGCTTCCCAAGGACCACAGATCGGATTCGGGGCCGTGGCGAGAGTCGGCTTCGGGGGGTTGGAAGGACGGTGTGCCTATGTGGCCTCGTGGGATTTCTGGCAAGGGGTTACAGGACGCAGCGCCGAAGTCTGCGATCTTGGGTAGGGAGAAACGCTCGCCTTCTCGCGCCGCGGTGAGGAGGATGTTGGCGGGTTTGATATCGCCATGTACGATGCCGCGGCTGTGCAGGAAAGCAAGACCACAAGCGACATGCTTGAACACATGCCAAAGGAATAGTTCAGGGATGGGGCCATCCAAGGTATCCAGGTAATCCAGTAAATCGCCTCTAGGACAGTACTCGAAAATCAGTTGTAGACGATTGGGATGCGGTGGACTCAGGACACTGTTATAGTATCGGACGATGTTGCCGTGGCGGCCTAGGTTTGCCAGAATCGTTGCTTCTGCTAAGGGTGCGGCGGGATTGGGGAGGGTCAGAGTCTTTACTGCGACGAGGATGCCGGCTGAGGTGTCGAAGCAGAGATCTACGAGGCCGTTTCCACCGGAGCCTATGCGTTTGACAAGCTCATACTGGGTCCAGATTGGTTGCGCGGGGGCTGCGATGGTTTTGATGATGCGCAATTTGGTGAGCGCATTTTTGATGCCGAAGGTGCTCGCACGTTTCTTTAGTCGTGACGTGTTTTCTTGAGCCGGCGTGGCGTCTGTCGCTTGCACTAAGGTCTGGTCGGAATCCTCAGGTTGCTTGGGGCTGCGCGCTGCCCTTCGCAAGTCGTGCAGAGTGCGGCGCCTGCCGAGGGGACGTTGGCTGCCTTGCTTCATGAAGCCCATAGTGTCGGCTAGTCGGACTGAAGTGAGAGTGGAAGGAAAAGGGGGGTGCTGTGATTCAGTGGTAGCGAACGGGGTGTGGGTTGGAAGCGAACCATAGGGGAGCACAACTACTGACTTCAGGGTCATTTGGGTGACAGCTTTCTCTCGCCGCACATGCGGCATTTCACTTCCAGTCCTGAGAGCTCATAAGAATACATGTGAATACCTACAACTACGGAGGTTGAGGGAGGATGTTTTGGACCTATCAGTAAACTGCAGCAGCAACGTTCCATCTTCGCCAGTGTAGCATGCGGTCATGTGCCAGCCACATCGCGATACAAGATCCACCTTGGTATTGCTCACACGCCTCTTCGTTCGAACATCAAAGGCAGGGGCTCAAGGTGGAGCGTGAAGCAATCGGCTTGATGATCGATGAAGTACTGGCATAGAGCTTCCTGGCCAGGAGCAAATGCCATAGTGAACCGTCGGGAAATCATGGCAAGGACCATGCGTAACTGTAACATAGCCAGAGGCTTGCCCGCACAATTGTACGTGCCGTAGCCAAATGGCACAAATGCTTCTTTGCGAAGGATGAGGTCGGGGCGGGAGAACCAGCGTTCGGGTATGAACTCATTCGGTTGAACGAACGCGCGGGAATCTAGAAGGTCAGATCAAGTTGAAACAAGAGGGAGAGAGAGAGCACTACCTCGATGTAGCGCGTACGTCGGCGTTGTGACATTCATGTGGCCCGGTATGTGTCGGCCGGCGATGACTGCGCCTTCTGCGGGTGTTACACGCTGAAGACCGGATGGGACAGGCGGATGCAATCTCAATGCTTCGTTGATGATCCCATTTAAGCAAGGCTTGTACATCAGATCATAGTCGTCGGGGAAAAGAGAATGTAAGCCTGACAACTCATTGTGAAGCTTCGCCTGGTACTCGGGATGGCGGCACAGTAGATAGCAAATGTTCGACATCGTGATAGCGTTTGTGTCAGCGCCAGCAACGATAGCCAGCTTGGCCTCTCTGAGAGTGTTGCCGTTGGAGTCTGCAGATTGCGGCAGGTATGTGTATATGTCCGACGTTGAAACAGTTTTCTTCGCACATGAGCATGAGCATTAAAAGGCAGTCAGAGCTTGGCTGACTTACCTTACTGCGGGCCTTCAATGCTTCATCATACCAACGTTCCCAGGGCTTCTGCTTCCTCGTGGATGTGTGCAGATTCTTAGCGAGGTGGAGCAGAGGTATGTTCAGCAAGGCGAAGCCAAGTACTTTCTGCTTGCTGAGAAACTCCGCCACGATCGGACTTCGCTGCTTCGTGGTCTGTGTATCGAAGGACTGACCAAACGTCAAGTCCGATATGACATCAAAAAATAGGTCTAAAAAGGCACCGCTGGCGTCGATCGGCTTTCGTGATGCCGCATGACTCGTAAGTATACTGGCAGTGATTCGATAGTGTCGTATAAGTCGTGGCACATATCCCAGCAGTGCTACAGCTGTTAGCTGTGGTGGTCTAACATTCCATCGTGCTAGCTGGTGACGTTGATCGTGCGGAACTAGAAGTGACAGAAGGAGGTGTATGCTCGACCTTGGTTGCTTGGCAGCAAACGAAAGCGGAGATCACTGACCTGGTCTATGGAAAGCTCTGTCCCAGTACCGACGCTGTTCCTTATGGAGGTTCGGATCGCGGATGAATTGGAGGCTATGAAATGGATGGGTCTGATCGTAGAATTCGCCTTTCAGGATCTTGCTCCTCGGTCCATGTACGTCCGCTATCGCATCAGGATGGCAGATCGAGATCTCGCGTGGCCCTAGACCAGGTCAACGACGCACTCGTCTAAATGCTCTCCAAACCTACTTATTCGCACAAAGTCGCCATATCGATCATGCAAGCTGCGCATCTTGACGTATAAGTCGAGATCAGGGACGTTTTGCTTGATGATCCATAGGCTAGTGTTCCGTGCAGTTATAGGCCCTGGGAAGGATCTGAGAGGGTGTAGCCATCGTCGATACACTATCATAGAACTGAGAAGGCCGCTGACGAAGGACGTGGTCACATCGCCCACGCAAGCGAAAGAAGAGACCCAGGAAACATTCCGAATAACAGCAACTGCTACGACTGTAGCTGCGAAGAGGACACATGCTGAGGATAAGATGGCGGCTGAATGGCGGTCCCATTCGTGATGCCTGGCCAAGGCAGTAGCGTGGAGCACGACACCCGCAGCGAATGTAATAGCGGAACTCATATTGTGTATCCTTGGATAAGAGTGGTTGATGGAGGAGGGGAGATCATTGTTTGAAAGTCATTCAATATGGCGGGTGGCAGCAGCTGTGTGTTGTTGCCAGGCAGTCTCGGCCTATGCGGTCGGCATTTTCGGTCATTCCTTCTCACTTCCATTGAGGTGCCGCGTGGTGCCTTATCGAGTCACCAGGGGCCTGAGATGATGGGAAAGAGATGAATGTGATAATAGAAAGCGCTGCGCGATGGGGAGGAAGAGATGGTAGTCGCAGACGCGTCACTGGAGACGCGATGCCGCCGGCACAACTCCGGCAATGCTCATTGGCCGACACGCGTCGCCCGTGCGATCTATCTCGTGAACAACGCGATGCCACCTCCATCGCCCTTTGGTTCCGAAACCTGAACACCCATACCAGCCTTCGCATAAAATCCTCTATTCTTCTCTCCGCATAATACACCAGCGACAACTTCGTCGCCCTCCTTCTGCGCTTCACGTACACCCCACATGGCTAACAGCTTTCCACCACCTTTACCTTGGTAGTCTGGGTATACACCACACACGTGCAAGTCCCAACATTCAGTGCGATGACCACTCCAGTACTTCTCCGAGCTCGCGACAGCGGTGTCGAGGAAGGAAGTGCGCGTAGGATCAGCCGCGCGATTGGGGAAGAGCGTCAGAGACATGGAGTGGTATGTCTTCACGAGTGGTGCGATGAGATTACCTGCGAATCTAGATAAGCCAAGCCGCGCGCTCATCGGCCATGCGGAATACTTTGATGGACATACGTGGATCTGTCGCACCCAATTCCATGCTTTGTCCGCCTTTCCCAAGCCTCCTCCAGTCCGCTGCTCCGACGACCTCTCCATCGTCTGTCACGACCAAGAATCGATGTCGCCAGTCCCAGAACCGTTCTCGAATGCCACGCAGCAAGAACCAGTATATGTCGTCAGGATACTTATCTCGGTGCGGGTGCATGAGCTCGCCGATGATCTCATCGTCGAAGAATGCCGCTGCCCACACCGTCGCTATTGCGGAAAGATCAGAGAATCCTGCAGCGCGAAGCTCAAAGTCGGTTGTGCTCGTCGACTTGGTTGCCATGGTGAGTAAGAGATGAAGGCGCGAACGGCTGGCTCTTTCGCGACAATCTTCAGGACATTCGGGCAATCCACACACCGTCAGGTACTTCGATACAGCGTTATGTTCTTGTTCTGCACATCTCCAACGAACGTGGCTGCAGATGTGCGCTCCAAGCGTACTTTATCCACTTGTGAGAGGCCCCACATTCGGGCGACACCCATGTCGCTACGCGTGCGGAGCATGCATACATCACACCCAGGAAACCACCGGTTGTTTCTCAGTGCAAGCCAGAAGACCGGGAACAGCCACAAAGCTTTCGGCTCCACTACTATCATTGTTCTCATCGTTTGTCAGTGCTCACGAGGGCTGCACCAACGGCTGAGCGACACGTGATGCCGTTTGTTCATTTGGTGTGGTCTACGCGACACGCGAGATGGGTATCTATATATCTGTATCAGTCGCTGATGCTGACCTCGACTCTCAACACCCGTTCAACTCATAGCTGATATCGATCGGATGGTACCCTGGCCAGCCACGCCGGCCGATAGCCAAACTCGCGTTATGGATCCGCCATGTCGTCTGCGACTTCACGACGAGAACTGCTCCCCGTTAACTCCACTGCGCAGTGAGCTGCCGTTCCCGAACGAGCTTATCGATGTCGTGCTAGAGTACGTAATTTGTGATAACAACGAGAGTTCCCACGATATCATCAGCTTCCTCTTGACCTCCAAGGCCTGCAACGAGCCGGGGTTCCAGAAACATCTCTATCGCACTGTGTGCTTTGCGCCAGATCTAAAGAGCATCGCCATACTCAAAGGCATCGCTGACGATCCTGCTCGAGCGAAACTCGTGAAGGCTATAGTGTACAAAGATGCGGCGCCCAGACGACTGGAAGTTGCAGAATTTGAGAGGGCAGGCCTAAGCTATCGTGACCGCGAGTTCCACCGCCCTTGTCAACACGACCGGATGACGGATCCCTATCTTTGGTCTACATGGTTGGAAGATAACAGCGTAGGTTGGATGGACAAGTTCATCAACTTGGAAACAGTTTGCTATCGTCCAACCCGCAGCATGCTTCCAGTCTCCGTGGATAGGGCGTACACAAAGCATACACCACTCAGGGAGACTAACAACTTGCGTCTCACGGATCAGGCCCCCTACCAAGAGCTGTACGGAATTGATACAGGCAACATTGTTCTCCCTTCATTTAGCCTCGCTCAAAATTATCCGCTACGGTACACCTGCGCGAAATCTCAGAGCAGACACTCCATGAACATCTTCTACGCGTTGCTTAGACACATAGATCACCGCCAAGGCCAGCGACTTTGGAAAGCCTCCATCAACTTCAACACACTTGGCTTCGTCGGTTTTCCGACCGGAGACATGGTACTCTCTCATCTCACTACACTGGAATACATATTTGACAGTGGCGACAAGTCTGATGCGTATAGCAGCGACTCGTTGAAGATGAGACTGGCCAACGATACTTTCATTATGCCCAATACCTTGCGTTGTCCGAACCTACGACACCTGATCTTTTCAGGGAGATCACTCGCAGAGAACAACGCGCTTCACATGTCCATGCCTCAGATAGGGCTAGTGTTGGGATCGTCTCAGCTTCTCTGTCCGATCTGGACCTCCAGTCTCGACACGTTGAGTCTCGTCAATGTGAAATTGAACCGGATCGCAGTCCAGAAGTTGCTTCGACTATCAATCAGACTTCGGTTAGAGAATGTTGTCTTTCTTGAGAATTCATTGGACGTCTTTACAGAAACCTTGGAAAATCGCCTCCTGTCAATCGAAGTGGGCGGTCTTATCGTCGTTGCAAATACGATTATAGGTGGGTTTGACAAGGTCTGGGTCGTCGGTAGTGAGATGGAGGCTGCAGCGACTGTCCGGGAATATTCTCAGTACGTCCGCGACTCATCGGCTTTGGAAAACATACCCTACGTTCCGTCAAAAGATCTAAAGTGGTATATGCTGCTTAGGGGGCCTTCGCCGCTGCGACTCGACAGTATGTGGACGACATCGAAGATGCTGGCATTGAGGAACAATTCATGGTGAACAGGATGCAGCCATTTATGGAAGCATATCGTCTGTCCCTCAACTCTGCTGATGTTCGTCGGAGAACCCGGGGGATCGCGAGAAATGACCACTAGAGCCAGCGCAGCTATTTCCATAGCTAGCAACACAATGACACATAAGCCTTTTGACTCATCTCCGGGAAACGAAGTGTTGTGGAACACACAGGCACTTTCGATCATGCAGTCTAGAAGCAACTCACAGAACCACATTTCTTCCATCCATCATCCACCCAGGCAGCAAACGAGTCCATTGCACATTCACTTATAGAGCGCCGGGACTATTCTTACACTTACCTCACTCAGATTCACTACACTCAGACCCATAGTAACAGCGATGCCACCCATAATCCTACGAACTCCAGACAACAGTACCCCTACAACTAATCTATCAACCCCCTCTACACTTACCCCAAACAATAATACCTCCACACCTCCTTCAACCGTGCCTTCAACCCCTACTCCCAACTCCACAGCTGCCAACCACCTACTCGCCACCTTGTTCATCGACCCCAACCCCAATCCGCACGACCAGCCAGAACCCGCCATGCCTGATCTAGAACGCGGTTTCTCCTCGCACGGAAACGATGGACGTGGACGTCGGTATACTGGGATGTACAGGCAGGGCGAATGGGTGAACATGACTATCGCGGTACTGTTGGTGGTCAGTGGTGTGTGTTTTGCGTTGTCTATACTTTATGGTACTGGTGTGCTGTAAGCCGTTGGTGGGTGAGGGGATTGGAGATCGCGGTATGGGGCGGGTTGTTTCCCAAGTCCATCCGATCGAATACTACACAAGTCGCTCGCAGCGCTACACGCCTTCCATTCACACCATGTTTTAGCGAACTAGTGCATTGCTCATTCACTGATCAGCCCCCGGCCGCTCTATAGAATCGTGTCACTCATTCACCATATCCCCTGTGCCACCCATAATATTACGAGCTCTAAATAACAGTACGTAACAGCGAAATCAACCAACCATTCGACAGTTGCTCGCGAAACAGCAACTGATACTAACTCCATGTCCGACCCAATCATCCGCCCTAACACATACAACCAGCAAGAGCGCACTACAATTGATCTAGAACGCGGTCTCCCTTCACAAAGAGACGATAGACGGCGGGATATCAGGATTCACAGCGTAGACGAAATGTCGAACATAGAGATCGCGGTAATCTTGGTCTCAGGCGTTGTATGTTGTGTACTGTCTGGACTGTATCTATCTAGCGTATTGTGAGTGGTTGCTGGATAAAGAGGGGGGATTTGAGATGGCGACGTGGGGAACTTCGTGTATGATGGTTTAGAACTAGATGTACTAGAGCATGCAGATAGATAGTTCAACCCGCTTTAATAAGTGTCAAAATAAAATATGCTGTACACTTCAATCGTGCATTTGATACGTTGTAGAGAAGACGGGCAGCGAGATGGCAGGATGCAGATTAGTCAGCCGGCTAAGTGGGGTGAAAGCAACATCGCACACCATGGCCATCCATCATCTTCTTCATCACATCTTCCATCAGAAGCATCATCAACGACATGTTCCATTCAGTATATACCCGTACCAGAATACCAGCCCGGCCAATACGACAGTATCCAGGCATCGCATAGCAGCATCCTCACCATCCTTGTAATCTCCAACCTCGTCATCACCTCCACATCCTCACGACTTCGCACCACCTGTATCCGCTAACTCCTCACACCTTCTTGCGACCACTTCCCTTGGGACGCCCTGGCTTCCTCTTTGGGGTAGCTGGCAGTGGCAACGGCAATGAAGTAGTCTTTTGTCGCTTCCTGGTTCTCTTGACAACCTCTGTTTCTTTCTCGGGCGCGTCCACGTATTCCTCATCGTCGTCGATGACGATGGGCCTCTTGCGTGACTGCTTTGGAGATATCTTTTGCGCGACATCGGAGCTTGGTACTACTGGTGATGCTGCAGCGGCCTCGCGGGGAGCAGACAGCGACGCGGTCTTCTTAGCGTTGGAGGCACTCGGCTTGGCTTTGGGTGCCTTGGGTGCTGCGGATTGCGCTGCCGTATATCGCAGGTAGTTTGCACCGGCTTCGCCGAGGTTGGCTGGGCTACTGCCGACGACGGGGTGGTTTGCTTCTTTGGAAGTGGTCGCGATAGTCTTGCCGGGCGCCTTCGTTTTCTCCACCGGGTTCACCAGGATGTCTTCGAAGAAGTTGTCGCCTACTCGAGGGATCGACATATCGAAAGGATGATGCTCTTTGCGCGGCGTATAACTCTTGCGTAGTGCGCCGTCGGTGTGGCAAGGCACGGATGTGATCTTGAGTGCGATATAGCATTTCCGAAACTTGGTCTGCTTCTCGCGCTTGATAGCTGCCTTTTCGCGTAAGGTGCGACGCAGGTTCTCTGTCAAGCGGTCAGCGTCGTCGCGAGCAGTACTACTAGTAAGTGAACATACCTGCCCCCGTTGATGTCAAGGTATCAGCCACGAGCCTCTCGTTCTCCTCCTCTACGCACGCGTCGCAGTAGAACAGCAGCATCTTCGCCTTCTTCTTCTCGTCTCCGTTGATCTCGTGCCATCCGTGCTTGACACAGTAGCAATTAGGTGCGCATCGCTCATCAGGCGTGGGTGTGGTGATGAGGTGGCCGCATTCGAGGAGGTGCTCGTAGGACATGGAAGCGTTGTTGCAGGAGTCCGCGTCTTGTAATCCTATGACGCGTGGGTAGACGACTTTCTCGTGTATGGCTTCAGCCTTCTGCTTGGAGTCGGTCTTTTGCTTGGTAGATGGCGACGGCGCGGCTGCTTGTCCTGGGAGCGACCACCGAGTGTTGAGCATGTTGCCGAATTGTCTGGCGACAGCCGACGACATGAGTGCTAACGAAGAGAACACGTTGGGAAACAGAATGATGTAGGCGGCAAGCGCGATATGGATTGTGCGGTAGGTGGGTGGCCGGTAGCTTGGACTGTAGGTCAGGCGAGGTCGAGTGAGTCGAAAGAGAAGGCTCAGTCTGAGGACAATAGGATTTAACACTCAGAATTCACCGCCAAGAAGTGAGGGTGAGTTGGGTGTGAGCTCTTGAATTGGCGATACTCGCGCAGCGGTAGTTAGTGAAGGGCAGGCCGCGCACAATAGCAACCGCGTAGTCTTCACTTCGTCCATGATTTCAGAATGCGCATCGCATGCGCAGAGAATACTAAGCGTATCATAGCGTCTTCGGACTATTCGTGATGTGTTGTTCACATGGTGGTATAGTATATAGCCATACCACTCGATTCTTGGCAAAGGTATCGTGAAGCTAGGGTAGGCGCGACTACCTAGGGTGCTAGGTAATGAGCGGCTGAGAGATGACGTAAGCTTGTTACTTCTGCTTCTACACTGATTGCGGGTTGTGCCTGCTTGCTTTGCGACGTGACAAGCATGCGTTGCGCAAGATGACCGATACTTGCAGCAAGTGAACGCCTATAGAACTTTATGTTGTTTAAGCAATATCCAGGTGTATCAGCACTAGAGACAAATAATTCGGGTACGTCAGCACTAGAGACCAATAACTCGAAGAGTCAGAGGGAATGGTAAGGTGTTCCTAGTATCAAAGAACACAGCCACGCTCATTGGCCGCCTGAATGGTTGCCTAAACGGTCAACACCACTTGACGAAATGTTATAAGCATCGACACCAACATCAACGTTCACACGTCTACACATCTTCCTCCGTTGATTTCACCTTGAGCAATCAGCACTTCGCAAGGATGCCAGTCTCCTTCGAGCTAAGAACAGATACCGCGCATCCCGACACTCTCACTGCATCGTCAGAATGTCCAGATCCCGACACAGAAATCGCCGCTGGCACTTCACCCCATTTCCTCATCACCATCAACGATCCCCAAACCCTCTCAATCCTCGGCACTAAGCTAGCCACCGGCGACACCAACATTCCCATCCTTCAGCCGCAGCTTTCACGCAAGTCCGCCGACGACCACTTCTTACTTCCCAGCACTGCGATCAAAGCGCTGCGCATCTGGATCTCCCCCTATATCTACAGCAACAATGTTCTTGAACTAGTCAAATTCAATCATGTCACACATGAGATCCCCTACCTATTGATGGAATCGATCGTCGAAAGCTGGCGCGAAGCGTTCCGCTGCATTCCAGAGCGGCATTCTATCGAACGCGTCGAATTTGATGTGCGTTATGAAGAAGTACACAACGTACAGAAGGTTGCGCAACTGCTGCAGGCTGTTGCGACGGCGATGTATATGAAGGCAAGACGGACGATGGGGAGGGATCTGGTGTTTACCGTTACGGGTTGTGAAAATGCGAAGAGGAGGAGGTTATTGGAATGTGGATTGCCGGGTAACAAAGAGGGAATTGGGGCTCCGGTAGTCGAGGACGATACGACGAGAGCGGATGCGCTGCACCTTCGATGAAGGTGGTCATTGTATGTCGAGGATACAACAACGCCCTCAAATAGCTGTGATCTCACTTGCACTTTCACGACTCGCGCAACACACTCGACATACACGATGACTGAATCCGCCTATGAAATAATGGAAGGGATGAGAAAGACGTCACTTGCACTTTAACCCTTCTACCATATATCCGTCTACATCATGTCTTCACAATCTCATTTTTACAACCTACCATTTCACTCACACTCAACCCCAAATTCTTCCCGCCCGCGACTAATCCAACCAGTCCATACCGCACTCCGCCATGGCG
Source organism: Alternaria sp. Ai002NY15 (assembly GCA_023758125.1). NCBI lineage: Eukaryota > Fungi > Ascomycota > Dothideomycetes > Pleosporales > Pleosporaceae > Alternaria > Alternaria sp. Ai002NY15. Next base: position 114,552 of record JAFVLO010000040.1, on the reverse strand, counting down.
CTCACCAAGCCGCCGCCTCATAACCACTGCGACGACCCGTCCACCCCTCTCCACACTCTAGACTGCGAACACATCATCAAGCCGCCGTCCTCGCCTTCCTCGCCGGTGTGCTTCCCTGCCCCAAAGTCGTTATGCTCAACGAATTGCACGCGCAGTATCTACACTACGAAACCCCAAATTCCGTTGTCATGGATCAAGCGACAAGAGAACCTACATGCCCATCCGTTCATCTGCCCCGCGTGCATCGAAGATCGCATACGCAGCCAGTACCCGCGATACCTCGAAGAGCGGAGGAGAGGATCGGGTGCGCAGAGACTAACGGATGACGTAGAGACGAACGTGCAGATGTGGACATATGAATCTGTGTTAGAAGCCGCAGCGCAGGGAGGTAGGATATGCGAAGCAGCCGATAGAGATGATGAGAGGGGTCTCTTTCGGATCAAGTACCTTGAGGGGTTCAAGGCTTTGAGACACAGAAAAGACACGTTAAAAAGGGTTTGGAATATAAGAGATGTGCGCGAAGAGTTGGAAGTGGAGGAGCGGGAGAAAGTCACGCTCGATCAAGACGTGGACATGGACAGCTTGGTTGAGCAACTTTCAGAAGCAAAAATTGCAATTGCGCAAGACAGCGCAGTTGATGATCTCGCGGAAGGCGTGTCAGGATTGTAGATGTGGTTATATCCCTTGGTGTTGCTTGCTGGGTCGCCTTCCTCTGTCGGCCCACCTGCCCGCCCCGGACTGGGGCAAAAAGATGAGCAAAAAAAACATCAAAATACATACAACAGCGGGGATTCGCTAGTGGTCACCCACCTAACTACTAATCCGCCGGTACAATGCTTGTACATGGCTGAGCGGACGGGAAGCCTAATTCTCATTGTCCTATGGTCGTATGTGAAGGAGTGGGTGATTTCAACATTTATAGACGCGACAATTGCCAAGCGAGCGAAACCGTGGGAAATTGAAGCGTCCGCAGTGCCGTCCTCCAAGAAAGCAGTCGATGGCGTGTATGACAGTTCAGATGGTAGTGTAGTGATGTACTAATCGTATTCTTGTGGCGATTGTGTCATGATAGTCGATATGGGAAGAAGATAAGAGGAGAGATGAGATAGATGAATACAACATTCAAAGCGCAGCGCAGTACTTGACATCTTCTGCGCCTAGTTCTCCGGCACTACTGCGCTCATCTCCATGCGTCATCCATCTTTCCTTACAGCTCCTTCTTCAAGAAGTGCTCAGGCCTGTGATCCGTCTCGTAATCTACATGCACATACGCCCTCTCCACATCAGGCAGACTCTCCAACTTGATCTGAAGTTCCTCGGCTACATCATGTGTGGCGCGTAGAGTAGCTTCGGGGTCCATGACGATGTCGACTTCGACGATGAGGCGGGGTCCGCTATGGTAGGCGCGCACGGTGTCGATCTGTAGGATGGTCGGGGAGTGTGTCATTGCTGCGAGAACAATTAATATGCTAAAGGAAATAGTCGGAGTGGGATGATATCTTACAGATATAAGTGATATGTTGCAGCATAGCAGTATCAGCCGTAACACCAATGAGAAGTTGAAACTCCGAGTACGCCGTCCTCGACCAGAGGAAGATGATCAAAACAGAAAGTATCATCGCGCCCATGGGGTCCAACCACCACTTCAACTTCGATCCACCGACACTGGTCAGGACACCGAATCCGTTGATGAAGAGATCGTTCCTGTGATCCTCCCACAGAATCCTGACTTGAGAGTATTTGTTCCTCAACGCCCAACAGTACAGGAACAGCGAGAACTTGGTCGCGAACGCTATGCTGACGGCAATAACCGACGGAAGGAAGAAGTCGTTCGTCTCAGGTCCGTTGTGTTCGGCGACTGTGCGGATAGATTCCACGATAATAACCACCGAAACGGTAATCATAAGCGCGCAGAAAGACAAGTTTCCCGCTGTTTCAATCCTCGCCTTCCCAGAAGGAAACTTCCTCGCATCAACCCTCGCAACAGCGCGATTACACATAATCAGCGTAAGATTACTCAACGGATCAAACAGCGAATCCGCCATAGTCGTAAACAAGCTCAAACTCCTCGAACTAACCGCCGCATAAAGCTGCAACACAGCCAGTATAATATTCGCCGCAAAACTCCCAATAACCGCAATCTTATACTTGAGATGATTCGCCGTATCCTCATCCTTGGCCGCCGCCCTATGCTCCGCCACGGGCTTAAGCAACCTCTCTATATTCTCATTTTGGGCAGAGTAAAACTCCTCTAGCTTCTTCGCTGATGTCGCGGCCTTGTTGAGGGTAATGGGCCCGCAGCCGTCGCGTTTGCGCGAGGTGTTGGCGCGGATGAGGGCGAGTTCGGATTCGGGTTTTATGGCGGAGGAGAGGGAGTAGGGGTCGTTGTCGGGGGTGTAGGAGGGGGGTGATTGCGATTCTAGGTCTGAGACGTCGGGGTGGTGGCGGATGTGGCGGGCTATGGGGTCGTGCGAGGAGGGTGTTGGGGCGGTGGTTTCGATGGCGGTGCTGCTCGCGTCGTTTTTGCGCGGATTTGATGCGTCAGCATGGCTGTGGGCATGTTGCGCGCTGGGGCTGTTGTTGCTGCTGCTGGCGCTGAGGTGCGCGTGGTGGGGACTTGATGTGCGTTCTATGCGGTCCGGGTGCGTGTGGAACGGGTGCGGTTTCATGGATATGGCGCGGTGCAGATCGGGTTCTGACATTGTTGCGGCGGTTACTCGATTTCGCACACTGATGTGGAAGGGTGCAGATGAATGCTGAAGCAATTGCGCGCTCCTTTCACGGATGCGAATGATGGCGGCGGTGAAATAGGTCCGGTGAAGCAAGCCAGCCAAGCGCCATAGTTGCGATCGACCGCTTGTGGCCAAGCTTCCAGCGTACACGTGGGGGAGATGCGCGGCGTGGTGATAGGTTAACTTTGTTTAATCGTCCCGACTCCTTTGTTTGCGAACTTGCCTCTCAGAGCATTGCAGTATCTTGACAGACCGTCCCGAGGTCTCTCTACAAACCCAACTTCCAGGGACCATCTATCATCTGTCACCATGCACCCGTACCACGGTACAAAGTGCTACCGCCTATCAAGCATGCCTCCACAACCTAGCGCGCGGAGTCCATCGCGCCCAGCCCGCACACGCAGTAGCACTCCAAGACAAGACCTCAAGGTGTCTTATCGATAAGACCCGCACTCATTCCGTCATCGGCGCCCCGCTCACCTCGGCTGGCTTGCCACGTTGAACACGACCACGTGCGTCACGTTTCTCACTTGCACACTCAACATCTATAGATGGATCGTGAACCCTGCATATACCTCACCAGCTCACACAGCATATCAGCACGACTTGCGCATACTCACCGATGAGGACACAGGTCGGTTAAGCATTTGGTGTTGCTGCCAAGATGGTCAAGACATTGTGTCTGCTGCTGCTGTGGGCTTGGTGGTGAGGTAAAGATTGTAGTGTGTCGCGGTTGTGATGGACTCGGTGAGTCGCGTGATGGGGATTATTGACATATCCTCATGTCTCGAGTTTCCATCTCAATCGACCAGCCGTAGCATTGCAATGCAAGTAGTTGTCCTAAATCACCACTCCGCTCATCGCACACGCACCTATCCTCTTAGCCTAAACACGCCCTCCCACCCCAAAAAGGTGGAGTACATAAGTCACCTCACCTCGTAACGTCCCCCTATATCTCCTCTACTAAGACTCTCACACATCACCTCAACAACGCTCTCACGCACTCCCTCTCTGCATTCGGCAAGACAGCAATGTACGTGTTCAAGTCTATATCTAACTACATCCAACGTGCGTACATGCATGCATGCGATCAACATCGCATCTCCACTAGCTATTTAGCCACCACCAGAATCCGGGGTATCATAATGCTCACCCCCTGGTCTATAACAAAGTGTGAAAGGTATTGCGGGAAGATGGAGGATGTCTAACCATGTACGCGGTACTTGGTGATGGAACGGTGAAGGGGTAAAGAGATGGGTAAGAGAGGTGAGGGGAAGAGGGATGTATGCGGAAAGGAAGAGAGATATCGACATGTGAAAATGTGGAAGGAGATAGACACATGCAGCGCTGCCCTCAACACTCTAGCCCAAAGCTGCCTGCCAGCCTCACTCTGCTCCAACCCAGTCATATAAAGATCAACAAGATCAACAAACACAGACACCGCGGCTTCGGCATCGCAATTCCAGAAGCCCTTTCCACACACCTACTGCCGATCCCTTTCCAACCCGCTGTCCGCGTTAATCAGCCTTTTCTCCCGCTTTCCCGAGACGCGCGCGGAAGCACGAATTTACCATGTGAATATACACGAGACGAAGGACAAGGGTGCCTCAGCATCCATGTCGCGTAGACTGCGCGTCTACGGGTGCCGGTGCCGGCTGTTGTATATTGCTTGCTGTAGCTTGTGCTACGGTTGTAGACAACGTGCAGTCTCCGTATGCGGACATCGAGGGGCAACGACGAAGATAGTCGGGTGGGTATGCGATCGACTGGGCCGCTCTCGCCCGGTGTTACTGTCGCTGGATGTATTCGTCCTCGACATTTGTGTATCGGATCTGCGTTCCAGTGCCGCGTAGAGTCACGAACATTGTGTGTGTAGTGTATTTTGCGATACAGGAGCGTCGCGTCAACGCTCCCCAACATTGCGATTAGTTCCCATGCATCCAACACGCGCCCTGCGCTCCAGAATCCTGCGCCGCACCACCAAATTCATATTCGTTCCCCAGTCCAAACGGCGTCTCTAGCATATCCGGTAGGTTTGTATCCCACATCATATCGTCCCAGAAGTTGTTCAGGATAGTGGGGTCGTTGCTGGCGCTGGCCCACGTAGGGGTTGCGGGGTTGTAGTGGTGGCCGAAAGACGAGGGATGTTGTTGTTGGGGCTGTGGCATCGATGGGTGCTGAGGTGTGTAGGCGGCAGCGTGGGTGTTGAGCATGGGAGGTGCGGTCGAGGTACCGGGGATGGCGAAGTGGGTGTGTGTTTGGCTGTGGGGATGGGGTTGTTGTGGGTGGTATTGCTGGGGGTGCGGAATGTGTGGCATGGTTGACTGGGTTTGCTGTGATAGTGTAGAGACGTTTGTTTTGTACGCTGCGTAGAGGCGAGTGACTGCATCTCCACTTCTTTTCGCCGCGATACTCCAGTCTTTGACTGTTTCGAAGAATGTGAGTGCTGTTTCTATACTGGTCTTCCATTTTTCGACTTCTTCTGGTATGCTCGTGTCGCTGAAGAGGGAGACGAGTGGGACCATGCACGCTTGGAAACAGAACCATACAGCGTTCCAACCTGAGATGAGATCAGGCATGCATTCTTGACTGATCTCTTCGATGGTCTTGGAGGCGATGAGTCGGCATTTGCCTACTGCGACCTTTTCGTCTGCGCTCAGGGCGACCCATGGGGAGCGTCGGAGTGCGGCGGTGAGCAAGATGGGGCGGTGGAGGATGATGCGGATGTTCTGAAACCTCCACTTCATGACCAAGCGCGTTCGTCGGAGAAACTCTGGACACGGCTCATCGGGGTTGGAAAGGATTGATGGTAGCTCTTCATGCCACTTTACAACCTGCGCGTCGTAACTAGCTGTCTCTGCAGAGGAAAGCAGTGGCGACTCAACGAGCCGATCCTGTATCCTCGTAGCGATCTGACAGAATGCTGAGGCGTGCACTAAAGGAAGGATTTTGAGCTGCTCGATGTACTGAGGGCTATTGGGTGGTGGAATACACTGAGGCTATCGTGACGTCAGTATTGCGCTTTGAAACATGCACCAATAAGTCTTACAGCGTTCACAGCCGTACCCGGTCTCAAAACAGTAATTGACGGCCCCATTCTTCCCAGCGAAGGTCGCCCTGTGGTAGTCGAAGCCCATGAATCCAGACAAAACAGACTCCACCAGATGCGCCGGCGCATCTCAGGAGATATCGAGTCTTCCTCGCCCGGGGCCATGAACTGTCTACTGGCGTCGCTCCGCTCTGAGTACTCACGATGCAGTCCAAGTGCTGTAGCCATGCGAAGCGTCCCACCCATCAGCGAATGCGCTTCATTCGGGCGGTTGAGATAGTGCATGTAGTATCCGCTCATGATAGCCAGAGCCTGGAGGACTTCGAGATTGCCGCTTCCGAACGACTCCAGAGACAGGTGGCGCCGAGATCGATTGAAGTAGACATAGTGAGCTTCGTTGTCTGCAGCTAAGGAGGCAAGCGACCCCAACGCGAAGACCATGTTGAGTAGTGCAAGCCATGCTGAGTCCTTGCGGTTACCGTACAAGAATGTAGACCAAAACTTGCGCTCATCGATCATAGGACAAAAAGGATGTACGCGGTCGAAGTAGCTTTCAAGCAGTTCTTGGCCATGCTGAGGAGGCGGTAGAGCATCAGGTCTGTTATCTGCTAGCTCTGGTGGCGGTGAACCTGCACGGCTTGGTAGCGCAGTCTCCTGGCTGTTGTGTGCGATTAGTGAGCGTGCCTGGGGCGCGCATCGCACGATAACCTTTAGTGCGGCTGTGATTGACGAGATGCCAACGTAAGAAGACAGGCGGTCGACCGACATTGATAGCCCGTTCACATCGTCGGAGATGCCTTGGACACGGAGTTGGTGCTTCCGTGCCTCGTCCCAGTAGGGATCTTCAGGCGGCGCCTGCTCGAGCGCTTCCAAGCTCTCGGCTCCATCAGATCCAGCTTGGGCGTCGGACAAGGCTTGAGAGTCGGCCGCCGATGGTGATGTCGTTGGGTGGTTCGCGGAGGATGACAGCGCCAGTTCTAGCAATTCTTCCCGCGGAAGATTAGCGAGCGATTCCAGGTTCTTGACTCCGTACAACTTTGTCAAGATGGTCTTGTACTGTTCGATGTTGTTGGAAAGCTTGTCGACTAGTCTACCAAACTGATTAGCGCCAAATTCGTCCTGGCAGTGTTCTAGAATGCTCACTTTCTGCTAGGCACAACTCGCTGTGCAGGCTTCGAATAGCCACATGCCTCAGGGTGCTGATACCATTGGCATTGTCCGCACGGTTGTGAACCGTCACACCGAATCTTGCGTCTCCTGCATTCGACACATGCGTTGCTGGTGGAAATCCGTCGTGAGCCAGGTGGTCGTGATGGTTTTCCCGCGCTGTCGCTGTCTATCCCGGGCGAGCGCATACCCACGGACGACTGGAAGGTATGGAACATGTTGCGATGACCTCGGTGGTACGTCGGCTGGCCACGCACTCGACAACCACGAGCTGAAAGAGAAAGAAGTTCAGACCAGAGTTGTCAGACGACCCTGCAGGACGTTCGATGAAATAAGTCGTGACAGGCCAGTCTGGAGGGAGGCGAAAAACCAAGACGGTGGTCCAAAGTACCAGTGGTACGTCCCAGGACCAATATAACAAGACTCGGAACTAAAACGTCGACGAACCGGGATCTGATATATCAGAGACGCTCGGTAGTGCAGTTTGAGCTGAACGCATACCATCTGCAGCCTGGATAAAAAAACGAGAAAGTGCACAGAGGCAAAAACGTAAACGTAGGTGCGTCTGGCTTCCAGGCATGTGCCGTCATAATCCTGCAGAAAGCTTGTGTGTATGAAGTCGGCGCGCGGAAGCTAGTCGCAAGTCGCAGTAGCAGGGCCGGAGCGACAAAACAGCCTTCCAGAGTGGACTATTCAAGAGGGTATAATCCCCGCATTATAGCCCACAGCACCCTGGTGATGCATGCAGCAGGGCTGACTGGTGGAGTTTGGCAAGATGAGGAGAAAAAAATAAGTACAGGCGACCGTTGAGACGGGCGGACGGGAAGGGATTGCGTCTTGCCTTGCTTCCAGGGCTTGCGAGGGGGGAGGGGAGGGGGTGAGCCAAGCGAGATTGGTGTCGAGAGATGGGAGCGTGCCGCTGCCGACGGCTTCGAAATGCGTTCCAGAAGAGATCGCGCATGTCAGTTGCCTTTCTCGTCCGACGGGACATGAAGCAACCCTTTTTTCCCACCTGGCCGCCTGCGGCAGCACTACTGCACGTCGTTTCAGCGAGTGCGGATCCTTCCCGCCACGATCAAGCAGCGCGTACTCTCGATCGCATGTCCGCGGATGAGAAAGGATGGCGGGTCTACGTTAGAGAACGTGTACATGTGTGTGTGGGTCTCTGGGGAGCGCGTGTGGTGCGCTGCGAACCTAAATTCCAGACCCAAACGTCGAACACCATGTTTCGGGTACTGCTCACCCGATCTATGAAGGCCGGTCATTACAGGCAAGCCGCGTTACAGGCGACAGAACGAAGAGGGCCTGCGCGTATTCGCTACCATGGTCTTCTGCCGGCATATTCAGTATCCAAAATAAAAGTCCACATACCAGCGTCCGGGTCGCGATCCTTCCTGGGCCGAGAGCACAGCGTAGTTGCTGCGAACCGGCTTTGCGTGATGCATGCGGCTAGGATGCATACTGTCTGCACCCTCTACCCCATGCAGCAGTACTCTGACCAGTGCTAAGAGAGCGCTGAAGGAGAACATCACCGGCTATTTGCAAGGCTTCGTAGGTACTGGGCAATGCTCTACCAGTACCACAAACACAAACACACAGAAAGAGAGAGAGGTCGTCCACCACCTTCCCATCAACCCTTCGCTCCCTCCCAAGCCTCTCGACCCGAAAACTGCACCACCATCGCTGCGAACTTTGGGAACCGGCTTTGCGTGACAGCATGCGGCTAGGTTGCATTTACCTGCACCCCTCTACCCCATGCATGGCGCGCTCAGCCAATGCGACATCCCGCCAGCAACGCCATTTAATTTACCCTGGAAAGATAGACGCCTTTCATATCCAGGCCTTGGCAGGCCAACATGACGACGGACCTATAGCAGCCTCACATATAGGCCGCCGGTTCAAACTCTATGTATGTACTCGACAATGCGTAGTATTACCGTTGAGTAATCCAGTAATCCAGTAACTCGTAACTTGTGTCGCTCCTTGCCTATAATGTCCGTATTCACAAAGTTTATGTTAGATCGTCCGAGATGACTGTTTACGCAGGGCCGGTGGGTGTTGCAAGTAATGATGTGTTGATGAAGGACTTGGAGTGTTGGCGCGTCAGCATGCGCGAAGACATGTTCCTCTAACTACATGTATACTTTGCATTTCCACATACTCCACACCAGTGTGATCCTGCATCCTTCCCACCTCATCAAGCAACCTCCACATTCCGAATCCACAGTTACGAGCTGATCGCTACTCTTTGCCCAAGTATGTCCACCTCAACGGTTCGTCCTGCTTACCCAGCCCCTTTACCTTGATGACCTGCTCATCGCCAGGAACAACATCTATAGCGCTGTCGTGAACGAGGACGCCTGAGCGCTCCTCAAAGACCAGACCCTTGGTTGGTTTCTGTGCCTTGACCGTAATAGTCTCGCCTTGGGGTACGACTTCCAGCCCGCGGTCCATGAAGTCCAGATACTTGAGCGGCTGCGGCCAATCGACGTCGCGCGACACGATTTCGCCATCGACCCATATGCGTACGGCTAGGACATGCGGCTCCTCGTTCCGGTTGTCGATCGTGCCTGACAGAACGTCGGTCGTTCCGTTCGGTACGAGCCTGACATCCTTCTTGACGATCTTATTCTTAATCTCCTTGCCGCTCTCAACGCTAATATACCGCAACTCAACAGTTGCGACCACTTCTTCTAGCCTCTGACTCGCGACCCAGACTTCGTAGTCGCTCGTCGGGGGCACTCTGGCATGCACGACGCTCCAATCAAAATGCGCCCGTTTGACTGCCACAGCAATCGGGGCAAGTACGCGGCGCATGGCGTAGTAAGCCGGTTTCTTGCGCTGGAAGTAATCGACGATGGACCACGAGGTAACTGGCCAGCAGTCGTTGAGCTGCCAGACGAGTGCACCACCACAATGCCTGTTTTGTCCCCACTGGCGCCTCCAGCCCCTGTAGCCGAACATTAGTGCTTCGGCTTGCGACAGCTGTGTAAGGTGGATGAACGACTATTCGCTGTCAGTACCCTATACCGGCTATATTGCGGCCCACTTGGTCTAGTTCCCGACCATGAACCGGGTAACCGTCGGACGGCACATACCTCTAGGTCGGTCTTGGTCCGGAAGTTTTCCACCAGATACGTGGCTATTCGCCGCTCGTGGCCGTCGGCCTTGTTGTGGAAATCAAGCATGTGGCTTTGCGGGTAAAGCTGCGAGGGGTCGGTGCAGTAGTACTTGATCGTGTCGATGTGTGGGAAGGCTTCCATGCCGAATTCGCTGTTAAAGCGTCCCCCGAGCGTGTCGAATATCTGGTACTTCTCTTGTGTGCCGTGCCATACTGTATCCATCGTTAGCATACTATATGTGAGGCAATGTGGAAATTGTTACCATTCCACTGATGCATGTCACCCACTGTGGGGTTTGACGTCTTAAGTCCGTCGCCCCATGGTGACCCTGGGTGATATGGCACATGTGGGCTTTCCGCCGCAACGACGTCGGGCAGCAGCTACCAACGTATCCTGTCAGCGTAATGGTATTTGCTAGTATGCGATATGCACGTACCTTTTCGTATATGTACCTGGCCGGAAAATCGGTCTTTAGCCAGTTGTCCGGGTTCTTGTCCTCGTAATCGTAAGTCAAGCCATACGACTCCTGCACCTGGTAGTCCTCATTGTTTCCCGCATAGATGATGATGGATGGGTGATGTCGCAATCTGGTGACGTTGGCAGTGCACTCTTCCTTGATTGACTGCAAGATGTCCGGAAAGGCGGGATAGTTGCCGCACCCAAACATGAAATCTTGCCACACAAGGACACCGAGTTCGTCGCAGAGCTCGTAGAATATGTCTTCTTCCCAGATGCCGCCGCCCCAGATTCTGATCATTATTTGATAGCCATCAACCATCATCTCGAGCCATTTACGGTATTTCTCCGCGGTTACGCGGGGGGTGAATGAATCCGCGGGGATCCAATCCGAACCGCCACAGAACACATCAACGCCATTGACGCGGAAGTAGAAGCTTTTGCCAATCGCATCCGGTTCCTGGATGAGTTCGCCTTTTCGGAATCCTGTTCGCCGTGATGTTTGATGGACGTCTGTTCCATTGGCAAGGACCGTTGCAGTGACAGTATACAGCGGCTGCTCGCCATAACCATGCGGGTACCACAACTTGGGACTACTGACATGGAAGTCCACTTTAGCGACTCCCTCGCTTATTTTCGCAGTCTCTCTGAAGACACGTTGATCACCATCGTATACATCAAAGCTGACGCTTTCCGCCGAGTCGCCCTCAACGGTCGCAGAAATGGTTCCTTGGACGGATTTGAGGCTGTCATCGAGCTTATAGTCCACTCTCAGGTCCTTGGCTCTTGCTTGATAGGTCTCCAGTCGCACTTCGCGCCACGGACCGCAAGTGTTCAAGATTGGTCCCCAGTCCCAGCCCCAATGATACTGGGCCTTCCTCACGGCAAGCCTTGACATGTCGCCATTGAACCCGATCCATCTGTGATCCGGATACTTGTCCTTGATCTTGATGGCTTCGAGACGTGCAGAGGCGAAGTCGATCTCCAAAGTGTTGACGCCGTCGGAGCTGAGTTTCTTAGTCACATCAAGTCGATGCGGGACGAACATGTTATCGCTCTTGAGGATAGTCTCTTCGTTGAGCTTGACAGTAGCGAAGGTGTCGAGACCGTCGAATGCGAGTACATGTACGATGCCTTCCTTCGCCTCCGGTACCTTGGGCAGCTCGACTTTGTAGGTCCAAGTCTTGTCCGCTACCCATTCTGCTTCAAGTTCATTGAAGCCCAGGAAGGGATCTGGAATTCTAGTCTTCGTGTCAGTTCTTCCAAGTTCATGTAGGATTTGGGATGTTGGACGTACTTCTCATTGTCCATCAGGTCCAGGTGAACATTCGTGGGGACCTTTTTGACTGGCATCCAAGCATCCTTACCAGAGTCATCACCCTGCTTGAATGTCCATCCTTCCGACAAGACGTGAACGCTGAGAGCCTGTGCCTTCGCCATGATGACCGTTGTTCAAGATGAGGAATGAACGATCAAGGTTTTGTCGATCGTGAGATGTCAATGGCTGGAACTACCAACGAGCGGGGCAGACGCAACCTCGGGAAGGGCGAAGTATGATGATTCTACACAAAATGTGTAAGATGTAGGAGTGAAGACGGAGGTTTCACGGGACTTATTGAGAACGTCCACCACCACCCCTCCGCCTCCCCTCCTCCTCCCCGCCACCTCCCCCACCCACCCTCGTCCTTTCTCTTGAATGACGACCGAAAACCTCAGCCATACCACATCAGACGTTTCACCACTCCGGAGCAAGCAGTGCCGCGTTGAGCTCCCTCTCGCGCTTAACGTGGTCAAGAAAGGAAGCCGGAGTGCTTGCTCCGCGCCCAAAGCAGCTAGCGCGATACCATTTGTGGATCTGACGTCGGAAGATGCGGTCTTGAGCCGCAGTTCAGCCGTCCAGCGGCCACGAGATGCAGGTATAGACGGCGAGTTGCGAGATGGTAGCGGTCCTGGTCGCTCCGTGTCGAATGCAGAAGTTGGAAGTGTTGTGTAGGATGGGAGAGGCGCGACGGCAGCGTTCCGGGTGGTGCAGCCCCACGCGGCGTGGGATGGTGCCGGCGTCGTGCAACCTTAGGATTGCTTCTTTGACAACGGAGGGTGGATAGGCTGCCGGCTTTCCGAGGCGGCAGATGTGAGCATGCAGTAAGCCTTCGGCGACCAGGTAAACAATGTAATGGGGTGTTTAAAGGAGAATTTGTACAAAGACGAAGGGTATAGAACTATCCGAGTATCAAACGACAGCAACCACCAGAGCTATCCAAGCTTCAACTACGAGCAAAAACGGAGCTTCCAGATCCTTTTTGACCATGTGCGACCGCCTTGCTACCAAAAGTACGAAGCTGAAGCAGCAGCTACCACGGCCGAGACAAACGCGAGCAAGCTGCCGTCATGTCGGGATATCTCCGACGCAGCGCTTCTCCGGACCTCGTCGCTCCTGGGCTCGCTCATCATCATCGTAGTCTGCCTCTCTACCCTCCCATTCTGCGCCAACGCCAGCATCTTATCTCGACTCGTCGCAAGGATGGTTGTGGAACGCGCACCAGGACAGAATACGACTTCGAAGCCAGCGCCAGAGGGGATGATGAAGGTAGAAAATTGGTCGTCGAATGCTGATGCGGCTGTTAGTCTTACTCAAATGATCTGGTGTAGGTGGGGTACATACCATAGCTGTATGCATCCGGGCAGACGGCCTTTACGTTCTTGGAATACTCGCTCGGTTCGCATTTGTTTGGGGAGTTGTATTCGCCTGTGCAGCAGTCCTTGGGCTGGTTGTTCTTCGCGCATGCGGAGAAACAGGGATTGAACTGTGGCCTTTGGATGTTGTCGTCAGGGTATGGATATACGCCGTCGCCAGGCTTCTCGGGAGGGCTCTGCTGTAGATCCCATGGACACCATTTGGAGATCTTATTCTCGTCTACGTCCTGGTCGAAGGAGAGTGGATACGAGGTATTCGTGCGGAGGAAGTTGGGAAATTCTGGGTACGGGTTGTAGCCCTGGGTAGCCAGGAGCCCGTCTGTGCCTTGACATGACGGGTTGGTGAGGTTCGGAGGGATGTCGTCCAGCGTCACGTTGTCCAGCGGCTGGAGGACAATTGCCATGGGTACATTGTAGCCGTCGACAAGCGAGATGTCGTAGTATGTGTTTCCGTCTCCGGCGTCTAACGTGAACTCGGCGAGCGAAACGGGTACGTCTCCCTATATCCAAGTCAGTAGAGGTCGATTACAAGAGAGTAAGAGTATGGCGTACTCCGACTTGACAGTTCAAGGCGCCATTACAGTCGCCGGATGTGCACGCCTTTCCACGACCCGATGCAGCAGCAGTGCCATCGTCGTTGAAGGTGCAGTTGGTTCTCCCCCAGACTCGACCCTGCCAGTCCTCTGATACAGTCTGATTCCTCGTCTCCCCAGGTTCAAGCTTGAAGCCAGTCTCGCCTGGACCTGTGCCGGACTGCGTTCCAATACCAGGCCAGATGGGCTCGGGACACTGGTTCGTCACCAGCAGGGGTGTGATGTCCAGCTTCCTTCGATTGGTCTTCCAGGGTGCCTTGAATGCCATGTGGTGATTAGGTCCCATGTGATGAATGGCGTCGGCCATAGGCAGCGCGCTCAGGCAGAGGAGGGTGCATAGCTGTGCGATAGAGAGGCGGTTTATAGACCGGGTATGATCCCTGTTGGACATAACAGCAGACATGATGGGCTGTGACTGCGCACGGCGCATGCGCAATCACAGAATAGGTCTTCGTGGTGAGGAATGGTTGCTAGATATGTGATGCGAGGGTGCAGATCTGCTGAGCTTCGTCGCAAAGGTATAGAGATGAGCGTAAGGTTGTGAGGATGCTGAGAATAAGGCTGGGAAAGGTGGTGAGGTTAAGGGCCGGGGCCCTGCATGGCAAGCAAGGCACATATCCAAGGATTGGCTGTTGTTGGCTGCAGTGAAGAAGTCGCGACTTGGTATCCGTCAGTGACGCAATGTCGTGTTCCTGCCCCTGGCAGACAAGGGTCCAGCAAGGCTGACGGACAGCCTCACAGCCTGTCATTGGCGTCCACGCGATGGCTTTCCAAACAACGGGCCGATGAGTTGGTGGCTTGCTTGATGGTTGCATTCTCTGAGACGGGCATCTGATAAGATGTCTGGGTCTCGGTCGTTGAGCGTTAGTCGACCTTGTAGAGATGATCAAGCTTATCGATTAGTCTTGCTGCTGTCCTCTACAGAGAAATGCAAATGCGACCCAGGCACCCAGATAGTTTCGCAGCAATGCAAGCTGCATTCAGGTTCTCATTGGTAGCCATGCAACGCGCGAAGCATGTGAAAGACGTGAAAGCGTCACCAAGGTACGCCGGATTATGTGCCGCACTAGATCCTAGGAAGGTCCTTCATGACGGCCATATCATTCGAGGTAGGACTTTACGTCAACCTAAAAATTATGGACTGACTGAAATGTTGTGCATGCAAAATAATGCGATGGAATTCTGTCCGCCCCTGGGGCGTTAGGCGTCAGGCGTTGTCGACATGCAAACCACGACCGAAAGCATCCGGGCAGCGAAAGCATTCGGACAACGAAAGCGGACAACTAGAACATCAGTGATCCGACTATGGGCATGAGCAGAGCGCTACAAGAGACCGGGGCCAATCAGCGCATACTACGGCGAATACCAGGCGAGGGGAAATTGCATCTCCTATTCGCGGTCTGAGATTTCGTGGTGGCATCTCGGAGGTGGAAGCGCACGAATGCCGGTCTCGCCACCATTAGCTGCGGGTGGTGAGATCTGCGCATCTCTTGGCTCTCCTGACAATTGACTGATTGCTACATTACTCTCCGTACACTCCCGCGGGTTGTATTGTTACTCTACCGCGCATCCTCCCACCCTATACGCTCCTTCTCTACATCGTGCTGTGTTTTACTGCGCCGCAGCTTCTGTCCTCGGCCACCGAATTAGTGTCGCCACGCAACCGCAGCTATTCACCACACCGCCGAGACCAGTGTTTGAAGATACACCGCCGGACACATATAAACACCATTCGCCAGTCCTCTTCCTACGTACCGCAAACAACCCACCGCCGAACATAGGCTTGATGTCTACAACCACCACAATGCCCGGCCGCACCCTTCCGACGATTCCGACCGCCGAGGTGCGCGCGCACAACAACGAGAAGTCCTGCTATGTTACAATCGGCACCAAGGTCTACGATGTTACCGACTTCCTTGATGGTCACCCCGGTGGCCCCGAGTTTATTCTGGAATACGCGGGCAAAGATATCGAGGCAATCCTAAAGGACGAGATCTCGCACACCCATTCCGATTCCGCCTACGAGATTCTCGAGGAGAACCTGGTGGGCTTCATGGTCCCCGAAAATCTTCTGAATGGCGTAGTAAAGAGCTCGAATCCTGCAGATATTGTGCCTCTGCCATCTTCCGAGGTTGGCAAGCTGGAGCTCAAGGGCATGGAACAGGACGGCAAGCCGCTGTACGAAGCAACCGGCATGTCATCTGCGGAAGATCTTTCAAGACCGACGGACCCGAACCAGGATTACAAGCAGCATAAGTTCTTGGATCTGAGCAAGCCGCTTTTGATGCAGGTCTGGAATGGTGGATTCAGCAAGGACTTTTACCTACAGCAAGTGCATCGCCCGCGCCACTACAAGGGAGGCGACTCCGCGCCGCTGTTCGGTAACTTCCTGGAGCCCCTCAGTAAGACGCCGTGGTGGGTCGTACCATCGCTGTGGTGGCCTTGTGTCGCGTATGGAACAGCCGTTGCGTTTGGTGGACTATCCTCCGCGACGGAACTTGCTGGGTACTGGGTCTTTGGGCTGGGATTCTGGACCATCATCGAATACGTCCTGCATAGGGGCTTGTTCCATTTGGACGAGTAAGTACTCCTCCTCCATATAGATCTGTCTGTACTAACATCAAGCAGCCATCTCCCGGATAACCGCGTCGCGATCACACTCCACTTCTTGCTCCACGGCATTCACCACTACCTTCCTATGGACAGATACAGGCTCGTCATGCCCCCTACACTCTTCGCTGTCTTGGCGGCACCGTTCTGGAAGTTCGCACACGCGATCATCTTCTGGAACTGGTATGCCGCTCTGGCTGCCTACTGTGGTGGTATCTTTGGCTACACCTGCTACGACATGACACATTACTTCCTCCACCACCAGAAGTATGTATACCCATAGATTACTATGAACGACGTCGCTAACAAACTGCAGGCTACCTCCCTACTACCAGCAACTCAAGAAGTACCATCTTGCGCACCACTTTGCCGACTACCAAAACGGTTTCGGTGTCACCAGCCGCTTCTGGGACCGCATCTTCGGCACCGAGCTTGAGATGGGACCCTCCAAGGTCATCAAGTCTACTTGAATGGCGACGCACGAATAGACTTTTGTTATTAGACACCCACCTGTCACCACGTTGTCAAGACCGGCATTGAAGAAGGCGTTCAGCGGGTCTGCAGGGCCATTTTGGGTCGATGCAGCTTTGATGTTTGTAGATAACTTTATGACTCACTACCTCAGATAATAGTAATGCCAACAATCACTTCACTTCTGTTCACCATTCTTCAGTCACTGCTCATTTTCCTGTTGCGCTCACGGCGGCAGTCACCGAAACACGTGATCTGCTGCCTAACGCGGACCCTGCCAAGGCCTCTCCAACTTTTCAAGTTATCACGCCCAGGCCTGCCTCTCCGCTTTCCACTCACCCACCCATTAACACGTCGTGCTGCACGAGCAAAGCTTCAATCAAGCACCCATTTGTCAAGTGCATCTCGGTCAAGAGGTCATTCGGCAAGCGCCAGCAGTGTCATTTTCTACGTCCATTCGATATCGCAATTGAAATCAATACTTGAGCCCCAGCTCGCCATCACAACAACACATCGCCCATTGCAGTGACATCGCGCATCACTTCCACCAGCTACGCTTATCGAGAGCTAGGAACCGCCACCGACGTCGACATGTCTACCCAAGCCGCAGTCGAGGCCCTCCTCGAGGAGACCGCCCGCGAGGTCGAGATGAAGGACGCCGAGCGCAAGCGCACTGCCAGCAGCGAGGCGCGCGACACCGACAGCCGCCGCGACGACCGCCACTCAGATCGCCGTGACCGCCGTGATAGGAGCCGAGACCGTGGGGACCGTCATCGTGAGTCCAATGGAGATCGCCGTCGCAGCCGCGATAGAGACCACCGCCGAAGAGACGGAAGCCGTCCCCGTTCTAGCAAAGGTGCTGACACAGATGAAGACCGTGATAGGCTCCGCCGCAGCAGCTCGCGCGACCGCCGTGGAGGTCGTGGAGGCCGTGACCGCGGAGGCGACTTCTACAGCGGTAGCGGTCGTCCGCGTTCCCGCTCCCCTCGCGACCGCGGCAACGATAGGTACCGCGAGAGGTCCCGCGATCGTCGCCGCAACGGTGGTGATGACCGCCGCAACAGCCGTCGCAACAACACCCCGCCCAAGCCAGAGGTCACCGAGGACGACCGCGACAAGCGCACCATCTTCGTCCAGCAGATCTCCCAGCGCGCTGAGATGCGTCACTTGCGCAGCTTCTTTGAGCGTGTCGGCCCTGTTGTCGAAGCTCAGATCGTCAAGGACCGTGTTACCGGCCGTAGCAAGGGGTGAGTGCTCACTTCTCCATTCCTCATAGATGCATGCTAACATCCTTCCAGCGTCGGCTACGTTGAGTTCGAAGCTGAAGAGTCTGTACCTCTTGCACTGGAGCTGACTGGCCAGAAACTCAAGGGCGTCCCCATCATTGCCCAGCTTACTGAAGCCGAGAAGAACCGTGCTGCTCGTCCTTCCGAGGGCGGTGCTGCACCCGGTGCCAACGGCGCCCCCTTCCACCGTCTCTACGTCGGCAACATCCACTTCAGCGTCACCGAGAAGGATCTCCAGGAGATCTTCGAGCCTTTTGGTGAGCTTGAGCAGGTCATCCTCCAGCGCGATGAGTTGAACCCTGGCCGCTCCAAGGGAT
This sequence comes from Alternaria sp. Ai002NY15, assembly GCA_023758125.1. Classification (NCBI taxonomy): domain Eukaryota; kingdom Fungi; phylum Ascomycota; class Dothideomycetes; order Pleosporales; family Pleosporaceae; genus Alternaria; species Alternaria sp. Ai002NY15. Next base: position 96,055 of record JAFVLO010000040.1, on the reverse strand, counting down.
ATGGTTTCGTTCAGTAAGTCGTCTGTCCATGTTCACTGCAATATATCTTGCTAACACATCGCAGGTTCGTTGACCCCTCGCACGCTAAGAATGCTCTCGCAGAGATGAACGGTTTCGAGCTCGCCGGCCGCCAGATCCGCGTTGGTCTAGGCAACGACAAGTTCACCCCCGAATCGACCGCGAACCTCCTCCGTACATTTACCCAGCAAGCTCAGTCCTACCAAGGCTCTGCTTTCAGTGGTGCTGGTGGTCGTGGTGCCTATGCTGGCGGTAATGGTGGTGTTTTCGACCGTACCCATAGCAAGGATGACCGTGGTGTTAGTGGTGCCTCTGCTCTCGACGACTCTGATGTCGCTGGAGTCAACTTCAAGACCTATGACCGCAGCAGGCTCATGGACGCTCTTGCGCGCCGCGACGTTCCCGGTGACTCCAGGCAGGGCGGTCAGGCTATGCCTGTTCCCACCACTCGCAAGGCTCCCGCCCCCACCCCCGCCGCTCCCATGGCCTCCAAGTGCGTCAAGATCGAGAACGTCTTTGACCCTGACGAGTAAGTCCTCGCATCTTCTCCTAGACATTCGCTAACACATTACCAGGGAGCAGCGCAACTACGGTGACAACTGGAACAAGGAGCTCCAGCACGAGATCAAGTCCGAGTGTGACAAGAAGTACGGCAAGGTCGTTCACATTGCTGTCGACGCCAACAGCGATGGCGACGTCTTCGTCAAGTTCGACTCCGTCTCCGGTGGTGAGAAGGCTCTCCAAGGTCTCAACGGTCGTACTTTCAACCACCGCACCATCCGCGCTTCCTACGTCGTGGACAAGATCTACAACTCCCTCTGGGGTGCTGCTGCCAGCAGGTTTTAACCGACCGGTACGTCACAACTGTCGTGGGGTGCTCGGTAGCCACTACTGCCGAGCATGCCCGATCACTCATGTGCACAGTATACCTTGATCGGTTCTTACGGTTTCTTTACGGCTCATTCTCTCGGTTTACTCTTACGGTTTCTACTCTCGGCACACTCTCACACCTCTGGTACGTACGCATGGCGTTGACGGTATGATACGACTCTCTTTCTTTCATCTGCTTGTTCTTGTTTTTGGCGTTGCTTTTCAGGCTATGCTGGCGAAGGTGTACAACGTGCAGTGCTTTGGATGGTGGAAGCTACGTTGTCAAGATCAACATGGAGGATGAACGAACGTTCAGAGGTATGATGGATGAAGGTCTTGGTGGACACTGAAAGGATAAGGTCTCGGTGAATGACGGACATGATTGTTTAGGCGGATGATGGGCGAGAGCTTGTATACGGCGGTGGAGGAGTGCTTACTTCGGTACGTTCTGTGAAAGACTTCGGTCTCGTTCAGATCTTTCACTTGATCTCAGGTCTCACAGACGATTGCGCATGCATCAGCGGCATTTTCCACGGAAGCGGAGGACTCATGGCTGCTAATAGCACATAGGACCAGCTCGTCTCTTCCTGTTCTTCCTGGATGACTTGTCTGCCAATAATCATGTGTTTAGATACTTTCTTGGATCCCTCGTTACTATGGCCTTCTTGATGTGGAGAGTTGAGGATGTGGATTGGGTTCATGAGGCTGTGGCTGTGGTTGTGGTTTGACCCTTCTCTGCTGCTGACTATGCTGTTGCCTGACGTCGTGATAGGTTTCGATTGTATCGTTTTGTTGTGGCTAACTAGGACTCTCGAATCGTCTCCCTCTCTTCTTCGCACGACTGCCAGGTTGATCTGTCTTTCAACGTGGAACAGTGCAATGCGTCTGCTCACAGCCAGAGTCGTCGACGGGGTCTCGATCAACATTGCTCCAAGACACCATGCCTCATGAGACGTTGGAAACCCTCCGCGATTCTCCAACGACCCAAGATCGGGGAGACAATCCCTCTGGCCCTCAGGGTGTCGAGTCGATCTATTTCTCTGAGCTTACGCTATACCTGCGTATATGATACGCTCTTCTGCCTTTTGGCAACAGCGAAAAAGCACGAAGCGAAGCTCCCTGTGAAGACGACTGGTATGTACGTTGTACGCGCATCACTTCACAATGGTTACCAGTAGATTGCGTGTCCTTGGCTCGCTTTTGAATTACTGCTCAGGCAGGTGCTTTCTCCTGTAACATCGCTCTTCGACCTGAGACTTTCGCGCAATTATGATATGCCATAGAGCTTTTCTCTTCGCGCACTGACGGCTCAGTCTACTGTCGTTCATCGTGGCATTGTGCAGATTGCGCACTGCTTTGCATAGAAGAGGTACACGCTATGCGTAACGTATCAGCATTATCATTCTCAACGATGTTTTGAGCACTTGGATCTGCCCTTACCATCAATGCATTGTAGTGTAATCGTTTCTGGAGACCGAAACGAGTGCCTTGTCAATGTTACACGATATTCCACCAACTGCGGGGAGGCGTCTCCCACCTTCACGCTTAGTGATGCACGACAGCGTCACACTATTGGGCATGTGTGCAGGCCACTCGTCAGACGCAAAATGTCCGATTGGGCCCAGGGTCAAGTGGCTGTTTGGCTACGTGGCTCAGCCACTAAGACCTCTACCTGTGGAGGCGCTGTCTTGGGGCATTTTGGGCTGCGCCGCGCCCAGCTGGACAGCTGAGTGACCCAGCCGAAGGTGCCTCGTCCATCTCAAGATCCTTTTACTCTCTACTTTCCCTTTCTTCTTCATTATAGTTATCTACGTCTTCTTGGATCATGGCAGTCCCGTTCGGATTCTCGGCGGGGGATTTCGTGGCAGCGATTCACTTAGTTCACAAAATCAGCACAGCCTTGCGCGAAACAGAAGGTGCAAGCTCGCAGTACAACCAGACTACCGTTCAACTGCAATGTCTGGAAGGACTGTTGCGAAGTGTTCAGAGTGCGCATTTATCAGACGTCGATTCTCAGCACCTCGATCGATTGCAGATACTTGGGCATGGATGCTACATCCCACTCAACAATTTCTTCAATAAGATCAGAGCTCTGGAGCCTAGCCTGGGAAGCCTCAGTACTGGGGGTGATCGCATTATCGACAGGGCCAAAAAGACTACAAGGAAGTTGCAATGGGGGCTCCGGGTAAAGAAGGAACTATCAGAACTCACTGCGGCTATCGGTCCTCAAATCAGTGCTATCAATCTGCAACTATCACTGATCAACGCGTCAGTCTCACGGGCTCTTACACATGTAGGACTTAATAGGCTGATTTTTACAGGGAGCGACAAGAGAAGGCTGGATGTTCTCTCGATGTTCTGGTTTCGACGCTCAAAGGTCTCGGTTCTCTGACGAATGAGTTTCAAATCCGCCTGGACACATGCATGGGCTCCCTCGCTACAACAACATCTGTCGGGCACATCGCCCAAGACATCCGAGGCATGCGCTTGGAAGCTATAAATAATCGCAATGCACAGATGGATCTTATTCGCGATCGCACGGAAATCTTCGCAAGTGGCTTTGACCCCAAATCGCCGCAGAGAATCGAAGACCAACTAGCTAAGGTAGTGCAGCTGCTTTCGGAGCGAGGTCTGAGCCCCCAATCATCAGGCGTTCTACTTAGCGGCAAGTCTTTCACCACAGCAGAAAAAGACCAGGAAGCAATCAGGCACGCTGTTCACGTTATTCTCCGATACTTTAGGGCGGTAGTGATTGCTCTACTCATGAGATTCTGGATCGTTCTACCGGCTGTTCAACACATGCTCAGAAACGCGCAGGCAATTCCACGACTCATCTCCGTCTCCGTCTCAGACAGCATACTGTTTGAAGACGCTTTGGGCCGCACGATACATCTGCCATACATACATTTTCGACACCATGCCGTGTTCATGGCACGTTTGCAGTGCGAATTCAAGAACGTTCCTGGGGAACAGAAGGTCTTCCTGGGGCAGTTTCGGGTCTTCACCCAGACCAGCTGTAACAGCTTCCTCACCGAGGGTAACTGGGGCAGTGTTGTTCGGCCCGGTTCCAAGATAGGCATGTCCATTTTGATGATAGGTCAAGGTAGAAAGCGTGGCACGTGTCCTCGATGCGGAAAAGTCCAGGCCGGCTTGAACATACGACATCATTCCCGGTCGGACAAAAGATGGAATTTGAAGAATCTTCCCCGATGGTATGTCGTAAAGCTTTTGGGTAAAACTATGCTAATCGCCCGAAGCACTGCTTGCGGATTGACTTGGGACACGAATGAGTTCAAACCCCCGCGTGCGTCTCTCGGCCGCAAATCCTCCTATAAACCTAGACCAAAGCCCTCGGCTACTCCTCGCGAAGTCGTATCATCTTTCACTGACAACGCGGATATCAAAAGCTTCAAGATACTCCATGTTCTGTCACAAGCCACAAAGTGCGATTTCCACGATAGGTGGATCTCTGCACGATTTCACCGCGAAGAAAGATTTAAGCGCATGCGCATGGAGAGACGGCTCCAGAGAGCTCAGGATAAGAGAGGTCAACTAGAAAGTAACTCGCTCGACCTCAGCGTGACTTGTGGACACTGGCAGCGGCATATCTCTTACGAGAATAGGCTAGATACCCCCCCAAAGCTATGATTGCTCATAATAGCTATCCCAGAATGATTTCCTTCCATTCGTCGTCTGAGAGCGTGAACGCCGCCTTGAAGACTTTGCCCAGAGCTACACGACGATGGATGCCTTCCTTTGGGAACGGCTCTACCAAGAGTACGAAGTACAAATCCCACTCGGAATCAACTCTCTCCTTCGGCAAATAATACGTCCACACCGGAAACTCCTGTTGACTGAACGATCTGGCGTCAGAGATAGCAATAAACTCGAATGTAGTCTGACCAATGGCTTCGTACTTTCCCAGCCATTCTTTGTTGACGATGATGGACCCGCATTTATCGCCCCGCCGGTCTGTGATGTGGCAGCGAGCTCTCGTTGCTCCGACATCTTCCTCCTCGAATTCGGACTCATTAGATCGTACGACGTGAAAAGAGGCCCGCCAAGTATAGAACTGCAGGAATGGCTGGTCTGGGAACTCTTTTAGACCCTCGACGGGTTGGTTGGAATCCGAGATCCTAACGTGATACGGATCTTCGGGCAAGGTCAGCCGGAACTCCAGTTGTTTTCGGTATTGTATTCCATCCGGTGGACTTCCTGTCAATGGTCGACCGTAACTATCATAGCCTTCGCGTTCGGCTACGTCCTCGGACATGCGTTTGTGGGTCTTTCTCATGCGCTCCACGTCTTTCTTGCTAAAGCTGCTTGAGCTTCGACGATTGGAAGTACCCGTCGATAATCGTGTCCTTTTTTTTCTCCTCATTTGCTTGGTCGCAGTAGAGGTAGACTCGGCACTGCTCTGTTCATCGCTCCCGTTAGGCGCAGACATAGTAGGCTCGTCTGCCGGTCGTACAGGTGCCTTGTACCCTCTCCATTTATCGTCAGTACTCCGATCAGTGAAGGAGCATTCTCTGTCCCAAAGGCGACGAAGTGTTCCATGGCCATCTCGAATATGCCAGTCAATCCATGTGTGGCCTAACAGCCAAGCCTGGACATCGGAGAGACACCCATCAACCATCTGCGGTTTGTACTGTATTCCATCGCTCTTCCACCCACACCACGACCAGCTGGGGAATTTGATGTCTTTGTACTTTGGTTCTTCCGACACCCGTTTGTAGTCTAGTAGAGCCAAGAGGTCGACGGGCTCCCACAAAAGGGCGAGATCGAAATGCGATGTTGGAAGCCCGAAAGCGAAGGGCGCCTGCATTGTGCCCTCCATCAACTTACACATTCCACTGAACGCTGCCAGAATGTCCAGCGGTTCGTAAAGCTCGCGCAATGTGTATAGGTATACGCAGTGGGCATAGAACCACATGCCACGTTGCTTGAGCTCGGTGAGCATCTGGAGAGGAGCTTGTACCAAGTCCAGCGACCATCCTCTACCCTTCCCGTCCGCGAAGATATCTTCTGACATACCAGTAGAGCGACATTGAAAGTAAATTTGACCTCTGGTGAAGATTAAGCAACGTTTGGAGAGCAGTCGTTCTTGGAACGTCCAAGCGCGTTTGTTCCACTTGGACGTCTGGATGCTGATCTCAGGTGGTTGGTGCAAGATCAGATGCACACCCTCCGCATAGACTCCGATTTGCTGCTGAGGCCGTTGGTCTTCATCCAGGGCCAGCAAACCCGTCTGCGACTCACCATCCGCAGCGCAGATCGTGAGCATCGCGTTGCCGTATATGAGATGCATGGCTCTTGCATTGAGATTCCAAGAGTGGCTACTATCCTGCACTATGCACAGTGCATCAATCCAAACATACTTGATCCCCAGGTCATGCACCAGACGAATGCTTTGCGCGAGAGCTTTCGGAAGCTTCCGTATAATGGCAGCCAGACCACCGGACTTTCGCCGACTTTGTATGTTCTCAATTTTCGTTCGGTAGTCCATCATGCCGGTGTCTCCCCAAACATAGCTCACAGCCGCATAAGCTTCGAATTCAAGACGCTCATCCGTCTCCTCGAACGGCAAAGGAACAAGGCGATCGTTCTCGATATCGATGACGCCGAAGTATGGTTCCATCAACGTCTCAAGGAATGGGTTCTCGATGCCAATCTTTCGGGTACATCGGCGGTCGTGATTCGTTTCGCATAACCTCACGAATTCGCGGATGAGGTTTTTCTTGTTCTCCGTTGCACCGAAGCGGCGACCGAGGAATTGCGTCTCCTTGTTCAACTGCTTAGGGTAGTCGAGATCGGAATTGGCGTACTTGATTGGTGCTGCTAACACGAGGTAGGATTCGAAGGCCTTGAGTGATGCATCGCTCCATGTGACTCTCAGTCGACGGGTTCGCTTCTCTCCCAGTGCGCGTCTGGGGTCGACGGAAAGACGGCCGTCCATCTCCCATGTGAGATGGCATATCGCCTTAGTAGCATCGACATCCCTCAAGAAGTCCTTCGCGATGGAGTTTACCACGAGGCGGCAGAGAGGGCAAGTTCCTGCTCTCTCAGTAATGCTGTCAAGGGTTCCCAGACGAAACCTTTCATTAGCCAATCGCAAGGAATCGAGCGACGGGCGTATCTCTGCTGCTTTGTCGTCCTCAATAACGAACTTTTCGATGCTGAGATTGAGCGATGCGCACTCCTCGCATGGTCGCTCAACTCTGTCCACAACCGCGTGGTTCTCGGCGGAATGCTTTGACATCGATCCTTCCATTAGTGGCTCGGAGTCGGTCGTCATCGACTAGATGAGGGACTTGATGTTTCGCGCCTTACAATCAAAGTTCAGCGGTTGTTTTCAGGGCTGCCCTCAAACCAACCTAGGACACGGTGGACACCCTAGAGCCTATGTTGACGTTAGGTAACCTACTTCGCAAGTTCTGTGTTTGATCTAGTCTGCGAATCTGTTTAGCGATTTCCTTGTATGAGAGGGCCTTGGGATTAGTACTAAGACTGTCGCTAATCCGTTGGAATCTGACGCTCATGAAGACGAGTCTGATCCTGCTAACTCACTTTTGCAACGTTGGATCCAAGCCTGCGCATCAGAAGTAAGAGCATGGCTTCTGAACGCAGCGCGAGAAGGCTCGCCAAAGGGTACTGTAGCTGAACCGCCGTCACTCAGCTCTCACTCTGGAGATCAGCTTCCTATTTCCCAGCCGCCCATATTAGGCGACGCATATACGAGAGCACTGTAGATTCAGACGAACGACATCCAAACAAAAGGATGCAGAAGCAGAAGCAGCGTAGTCTTTGCAGTGCAGCGTGCGTCGCCGACGAACATGGTGGGTGTCTCTCCCGTGTGATTGGACCACGTTCGTTCTTCGGGAGGGTCCAGTCGCACCCGTGCGCATGAGCAAGAACATATGCATGCCGAACATGTTCCCAGGTAGTAAAAGGTCGCAGTATGCATGCTGATTCTTTAGCCACCTCCCCTTCTAAGCTGAGTCGATCTCTGCACAGGTTAGACTGTGTTTCACGCCACGGGCCCCAACAGCACCTTGCGAACAGAACCTTGGAAGCGCCCACGCTCGGCAGACCACTGCCGATCGCTCGCTATCTTGCCTGTCGGATACTCTATTCACTGCCTCCCTCCATGAGCATGTCCCCGTTATACAAAACATCTCCCCGCTAAGAGCGGATTCAACTTCGCGATAGAGTGCCCAGGTGTCTCCTTCAATTATAGCAGCGCCAACCAAGCCGCTCTCTCTCACTAGGCAAACTGCCTTCCAACCACCACTTTGAGCGCGATCTAATCCATCATTCTACTTCCCCTTCCTCCGATACGGACTCGCCATCCCCCCACTCAGCCTCCCACCCTGCACATTCCATTCCGCCGCACTCCCCGCTCCAGCCCTATCCTCAGTAAGATCATAGTCGCCAAAGTTTCTCTCTTTGAAATCATTCCAGCGCTCGCGAAGCGTTTTCTTCTTACGCTCCGCTCGTCGCTGAGCATCTATATCGGTATATTCAGAACCGAGGACTGCTGCGATGGTACTTGCTGGTGCGCCGCTGCTGTGTCGTTGATTTGTGGGCACGGGACGTGATAGAGTCGAAGTGGATATGTTGTCAGGGTATTTTGGTGGCTGGGCTGATGGCTCGGCGTCGTAGTAGATTGGTGGTGTCTTGTCAGAGTCGACGTTGTTCTTGTCAACGTTGGCGTCTGTGTTGACATCAGTCGAATCTGATTTTTCGATGCCCTGAGTGTAATCTGATTTCGCGCCCATGTTGCGTCTAGGGAGAGTGTCGCAAGTGTCTGTTGGGTTCGCAGTGTTGTCGCTGTAATGGCAGTTGCGCCAATGCTCGGTTGATGTGGGGTAGGGTGACTTATTGATACGAGCTCCTCTTAATGCCCAGGTGGCACGGCAACGTCAAGACTTCCACGATGCAAGACTTGACGTGCCGTAACTCCGGTGCGCCACCGAAGTTGTATGGCGAAGAATTTTATCCAGATCGAGAGACTTGCCCTAGCGCAACAGGCAGAGTCTTGCATTGTCGAGCGGACGCTGTCGTATCTATAAGTCTGTTGTAGAAACAGTCAACTGCGCTTTTAGATAGGCCTGCGAGGGCAACGGTACCAATGACATGCCCGGCTGCCTCCGCCCTGCCGTTCGTCGGACACATCGTAAGATGAGAATGCTGATATTTAAAACATGGAAACTGGCCTTGGAGGATAGATGTGTTGGAGTACATACGCGGGTAGCTTAGCTGAAGCGCTAGCCTGGTCAGCCTCGACAGTCCACCCGCGTCGATGAATCGTCGACATCAGCAGCTCGCCGAGAGGGATTGATCGCAAGAACCTAATCTTATGACCAATAGTTCAAACCTCGGAAACATGTGGACATAAGTTCGATCTCAACAGACAGTTTAGAACAGAGCCTACAGAAGCCTAAAACGAGGGAGCCGATGCGCCCTCTTTCAGCTTATCTTCAGCTCCCACTCCTGGCTGATACCAGCTTCTCTTCAACTTTGTCTCATTGAGCGGTGCATTCGTGAGACGATTACAAGGTCAGGCGAAAAAGTCATCCAATCAGAAGAGAGCAAATGCAGCTCAAAGGTGCTGCATGCATTGTTGGCCGCGTTGTGGCTGCTGACCCTAAAAGATTGGGCCACGTTCACCTTTCGGAATGGTTCAGCCGTACCGGTCAAGGTTTTCGGAAGTAACACAGGACGCCTTTGACTCAGTCTTCGGTCTGGCCCTGGCGCGGGTCTGAGGGGTAAGATAATCCTGACCGTCGCCATCTCTGCAGCCTCTCAGTTTGTGCAATCATATCCAATAATGCGTCTTCTACGACTTGATTCAAAAGGTCTCAAGTGGGTTCTTCATGACTTCCCAAGAGAGGTTCCATTCTACGCTATCCTTTCGCATACCTGGGGGCACGACGATGATGAGGTGAAGTTCGAAGACATTCAACACGGACAGCGAGGAAAGGACGATACCAGCAAGCCAGGTTACGAAAAACTCCGCTTTTGTCAGGAGAGAGTGGAAAAGGACGGCCTCATATACTTCTGGATAGACACTTGCTGCATCAACAAGTCGGACAGCCGTGAGTTGCAACAGTCACTGGCCTCCATGTTTTACTGGTATCAGAGAGCTGCCAGGTGTTATGTGCACCTCTCAGATGTATCTAGTGACAACTTCACTGGCGAATCTGGATTCGTGGGGAAGGGCGCGTTCTCGAAGAGCAAGTGGTTCAAACGTGGCTGGACGCTTCAAGAACTAATCGCGCCAAGTTCTGTTCGCTTTTACACCAAACAAGGAGGCTTCCTAGGCGACAAAAATGAATTGGCGGATACGATTAGCATCGTTACTCGAATCCCCATTTCAGCTCTTAAAGGATCGGAACTATCGCGCTTCAGCAAGAAAGAGCGTATGTCTTGGACCCAGGGCCGCATCACAACGGTTCCAGAAGATGCTGCCTACTGTCTAATCGGTATATTCGATGTGGAACTACCCATGCTGTATGCAGATGGCAACTACGAGAGGAGGAAGAAGAAAGCTCAAAGAATGCTTAAGAAAGCGATTGCGGAAGCAGAGAACGATGCCGACCACGAACGATTACACGACGTCGCACAGATTGGTGGCGCATCCTGGGGCGATCTTATCGCATTGGAAGAGAAGGATCTGAAACGATTGGATCTCGACCTTGAGCAATATCAGCAATGGCTGCTCTTCGAGTTTCCCAAGCTGCAAAAGGAATGTGAAGGGCTTGACTGGTCGGATGGTCTTCCCCATCTCTCAAAGTATACACGCGAACGAATGAAGAAATTGTTAGAAAAATACGGAGTCCATTACGAAGATATGTCAGACATTGAGGCTTCTATGCAAACTTGGGAGGAACCAAGGGTCCGCTATCTGGATGAGAGTGCCACAGCTCAGACTCGAGTGCAAGGGCTGGTGCAAAACCAATGGGTCTGGGCAAAGCTAGAGCTACAGGAGGACGTCTTTATGGGCATCACTGCTCTCAGAACATTCGAAGATTTGATGATTTGGAGGGGAATATGGAAGAAGTAAGGTGCAATGAATAACGCTTAACCATTTTCTTGAAATGCAGCAATTTCCTCATGCGTGCTCCTATGCGCCCTATACATTGACGTATATGAACTTACGGCATAAGTAGAAGTAGGTTCGAGCAGTCTCTATTGATGCCGATATTATTGGTACGTGTTTAGTTCGACCGGCAAATATTCATCCACAACAGACTGAACCATCACATAACTTTTCCAGAAAGCAGATATGCACGGCAAGCCAAGGCACCGACCCCGACGCCCCGACCAATGGATTGTGTACTAATATTCTGTTACAGTTTCATGTGTAATCGGATGGGTAGGCGGAATACTCATCAAATTTGGAGAATTCTTCCAGTAATACCTGTTAAGCTGTTAGCACGAATAGTAAGATGTCTTAGCACTGCGTTTGCAAAGCATAGCAAAGGAGCTTTATACTAGTAATAAGTTAGCAAGATATCTTAAGAGCTATTCGTAGCGGCTACTTACCCTCTAGGGCAGCTTACATTTAGAGATAAAAAAATGCTAAGCACCCACTCAACCACCCAATAATACAACAGAATCATCACAGACACTCAGTAATACCAAACGCGCAATAGATTCATCGAATCGACCCCTTATTGTAGCCATGTCAGCACCAACCAACTCTACAGAGCTAGAACACTAGGCTACGCGTATGAGACATGATCCAACAGCGGAGCCGCACAAGCCTAGGTAGCCTGTAAATACTTAACTCCAGCAGCGGCGCCTAGGTGCGACCTCAAGTCGGTATGCGTATTATCGAACAGCCACTTAGTGGCTTGACAAGTCATCTGGCGTCCACTATCAAACCCGAACTCAGAATAGCGAGAATAGTATATACGCTTACCATGGCTCATTCCTCCACGCATGATGATGACACACCAGAAACCGACGTGCAATCGCACACGTCCCCACGTCACGACATCAACACACCTCAACATACAAGTCTACGCAGTAATCATTACAACTATAAACCACCGGCCAGCAAATATACCCATTCCACAGAAACAAACCACTTCTCAACCAAGGCAGTCAAAGTGGTATAAACGCCTATTTCCAATGTTATGATTGGGAAGTCGAAGCCCCGAAGGCCCCGAAGGGGGGAGAGAAAGAAGAAGTGAGTGTACAAAAAAGGGGGTGGATGGGAATGAATCTATTATTCTCCTTGGCTAAAAAGAAAAAGCTATAACAGCTTTTATCTTTGCCTTACAAGACTTTTGGTGCTACATGATTGGGTTGTGGAGAGGGTGCTGTGCGATTCGGGTTCGACGGGGGGAGATGCGCATTGGTGCTGGGGTCGGGAGTCGCGGGGTCGGGGGTGCTGGATTCGTTTCGTGTCGACTTTAGGCAAATTCGGGATGACCGCAGCCACCTGGAGTCTTTTCCGCGGGTGGACGATAGGTTGAGACACCATTGACCAATTCCCAACGTCCGAATCTGGTGCCATGGTTGTACGACGAAACGACTCCGCCTCCTCCTCCGAATTGGGACGCATGCGACGACGCTGCTCTATCAAGGATTTCCGGGTAACTGCGAGGGACGTAGACCGATGACCCCGGGGGAGCGAAGTTCCGTGCGCGACGACATTCTTCGAACGGATGGGCTCCGTACTGTGCTTCGAGGTGCTGGGATACGCGAGGGGGAGCTAGAACCTATGTTTTAGCCACATGCTAGAAGGTACCTCAAGAGAGGACATCCAACATCCTGGCCAACACAAGGTTTAAGCAGTGCTGGGGGAGGGAAGGGGGATCAAGACAATCAGGCCATTACGCCTTGGTTGCCGCCTGGGAAGGGGAAGTCAGTGGGCTGGAGTATATATATAAGGTGGGGATGTCGATTTCACTAGAGAGGAGCGGGGCGGAGGTAGGGGTTGTAGCCGAGCGACGTACCGACTTGACGCTTGATCTGTTCACGTGCCCATCGAGCAGTGTCTCGGGTTCGACCGCTGAAGTCTTGGTTTGCGCGTGTCTCCCTCGCCATTGCGGTGAGGAACTCGTGACGGAAGTACTCCCGGAAGTCACCAGCTGGGAACGCATCCGCGAGGTCACTGAATGATGTTAGTGGGATATATTGAAAGAGGGACACCTGTACATACCCGATAACACCACATGAAGATCGGAGGAGAGCCTCAGTGCGGTTGCTGTCTGCTTGGATAGTGCGGAGAAGGTCGAAGATGGAATCAAGGTATGGGACAATGAGTTGAGCTGGAACTGTTAGTGTGTGATCAACGTCTTGGATTACAAAACTTACTCTTGTTGCTGCTCTTCATGGCAACGATGCACCCATCCCATGCATCCATAATACCCTCACGGAGAGAGGTAATGTAGTCGATCATCTCGTAGTTGCCCTCAGTGGTCAATGTGACTTGTCCAGCTTGTTGCAGCACTTGAGCAACAACAGTCAGGTAAGTCTCGAACGCGCCGTGGATGGCATGTGCGATATCACCGAAGCATTGCAGGATAGCTGGCTTGAGCTGGTTGCCAAGTTGAGGGCTGCGGAGGTTGTGGAGAAGCGAGTTCATGAAGGCATCACAGAATGGCTGGACGTTCTCGCCCAGAGATCGGGTGATGTCAGATACCAGTCCAATGGCCATGGAGCAGAGTGCGGGCTCTTCCTGGTTGTTGAGGGCGTTGTAAAGGAATGGTGAGAAAGCCTCCATGTACTTCTGGAAGTCCTCCTCGAGAGCCGTCGCGATCGAACCAATGGCGGCAAAGACAGTGTCTGGCACACTGGACTTGGGAGGCAGAGATGAAAGCAGGCTCAGCAGCGCCTGCATGATGCGGTCGGCCTGGGGCCTGATGTCGCTCTCCATTCGCTGGATGATGGCCATGATGACACTGGCCAAGCTAGTCTGCATCTCTTCGAGAGTCAGCTTGTCCTCAACGTTGACAACCTGCGATTGGAGTGCCATGGACTTCTCCAGACGCTCCAGGATGACGTTGGCGAGCTCGTTGACGAGAGGAACGCTGTCACCAGCGGCGTTGTTGACGAAGGAGTTGAGTACTTCGTATGCGGCTGTGCGGAGCGTGTTGTCGGCATCAGCGCGCTCGGTGACTTGCAAGAGACTCTGCACGCTCTGGGCGAAGTGGGGTGACAATGGGTTGGTTGTGCAACCGGGCTCTCCGGCGAACCTGTCGGCCAAGTTCATCAGCGACCAACAGCACGATGCGGCCATCTTAGGGTTGCTGGCGAGACCGTTGAAAAGAGCTCCGATCAGAGGAGGCAGGTGCTGCTGTGCGTCGAGTGCGCTGGGAACAGCCTCACAGATGCGGCCCAAGGCGTATGCAGCGGAGTCCTTGACGTGGATGTTTTGGTCGTCCATCATTCCGATCAAAGTCGGCAGGGCTTGCTTGACAATGGGGTCCAGCACAGACTCCTCAGGACCCTCCATGATGGCACCAAAGGCGGAAACGGACGCATCACGGTAGTGCCAGTCTTCGGAGCGGATGTACTTCTCGATGAAAGCAAGAACTGGAGGCATGACGCCGCTACCGACACACTGTGCCCAGAGCTGCAGACATTGATATGCTGCGCGGGAAGTGTTGTACTCGTTGTCGTCGGCATCCTCGTCTTGCTTGGCAAGAAGCTCGAGAAGCACTGGGACGACCTCTTGTGTGGCAACTCGGGCAAAGTTGAAGTATTCGCGGAGTTCGGTGGAGCCCTCGGCTTGAGCTTGGCTGTTGTCGTCCTCGATGGCGATTTCCTCCTCGCAGACGGTGCACCAGAACTCGACAGCCAACTTGGCAACATCCTCTTCCTCGCTCTTCATGCCTTGGATGGTAAGACCGAATAGCGCCTTCTCCATGTAGAAGCGCATCTTGTCGTAGTACAGACCCATGATGCGGTTGAGACATCCGTATGAGCCCTGCTGGATGCGGCTGTCGTCCGCTTGTGTGGCTTCGCAGATGACCTGCATAATGTAGTTGCGCTCGCCTTCATTGTCAAAGTTGGAGCGTACAAACTCGATCGAGTCGCTGAGCGCGTTGATGGCGGCTACACGGACGTCGTTGTTGGCCTCCTCCTTGCGGGCACCCTGGACGACAGCCGTCAGGATGGCGTTGGAGTGCTGTGCTAGCGCGTCCCTCAACTCTACATCGTCTGTGTCACACACGAAACCGATTGTGGTAAGCGAAGATTGCTTTTGGGCGTCGCTGCCCTGACCGACACTCTCGACGAGCGAGGTCATGAGCTCCGGCCATTGATTGCGGGGTATCTCGATAGCAGCCACGGAGGCGATGAACTGTGCGGCGGCGGAGCCTACATTCTTGTTGGGTGTGGCCAGAGTCCGCAGGGCCATGTCCTTGACCTGCTGCTTGATCTGGGTGTCGAGGCTGAGCCATCGTTCTTGAACCTGACGTAACCGGGCATACTCGCGAGCGGTGAAGGCGTTCTTCAGGGCCAGGGCGGCGGCCTGTCGGATTTGGGGCGCGGCTTGTTCATTTGCGAGTTCGCCGCCGAGGACGGTGAGGTATTGAGGCTGGTGGTAGACGTGTTAGTGGATATGTTCTGGCTATGTCTCGGGGGGTATGCAGCCTTCTGACTGCGGGGAGACTTACAAAGTTGTTGTCGGCAGCCTGGATGAGCTGTTGCTCGGCGTTGTTACGGATGCTAGCGTCTGCAGGAGGGTCAGTCGAGCTTCTAGAAAAGTGCGGGTCTCAGCAAAGGCAGCATACCGGCGGAGTAGGTCCCCTCCAACACCTGGTTGATATCCATAACTGCTGAAGGGTGCTTCAAAGATTCAGGCGGGGTATCTGGCGGTGGGAAGAATTAAAGGGCCGCGGTGGCGGGAGGAGCAGAAGGTGGTGCGGCAGGAAGGCAGGGAGTGGTGAGGTTGCGGAGGGCGTCCGTCGTAGGGAGGGAATTTGAAGCGAAAGAAGGTCGAGCGTAGACAGGCCTAGTTCACGTGTTGTTTTCCTCCTAAAGGGTCTGCCCCACTAACAGTGCGGACTTTGGTGCAAGGAGACGGGCGTAAGGGCAGCCAGTCAAAGAGCAGCAAGCAACAGGCAAACACGGCGTTTGATAGTGAGACGGCGTCGTGAGGGTGAGGGTGAGGTGAGAAATTTATTCTTCCGCTGCTTCAGGCACCGTCGATGGGTTCGTTGGAGGAAGGAGCGGCGCCCGCCTGGCAACGGCGCATTGGCTCGCTTGCGCATCGTGCTTTCCCCCCCAGATTGAGCTCGCCCTCCCGCATGCAGCCCTGTGAGAGCCATGACACTGAACGAGGGTCCTACCGTCCTGCACAGACTCTGCATAGAGTTATGACATCCAGCCTAGTCGTTGTGCACCTTGAGTTCTTAATACTGTTACATCGCGTCGCCGCAGTTCTGTCTGGAAGCCAAGCCAAGCGTCTACCTGCAGCCCGTCAATCACCTCGAGGCTATTGGACGATACACGCGCATCATGACGAATCGCATCGATGCAAAACTCTAGTACGCGAACATCATCATCTTGGAAGCCCCCAGTCATCGCGGCAGCCTACATCGTGTATGTCTTGAAGGTAGTTGGTAGCGATGGCAGCCTACAGCTGAACCACATCTGGACGCCGAGAAGAGGTCATGGGAATGACTTTTCGGTTGAAATTGAGTTCATAAACGAATGTGCATCAAAGTTTAGATGCTCACGTGCCAGGATGGCCATCCTTGGAGTAGACAGAGTTGCTATCAGATCTAGCTGACGGAGACCCTTTGTTGCTACTGGAAGAGGGTTTAACTAGGCTTGAATTAGGTCCCCTGACAAGTACCAACATGCACGAAAGAGCTTCATTCCTTTGAGATGTACTAGTCATCTACAGTCCGCCTCCAGCACGCGGAAAAGACGACAAACGAGGAGCGTCTTCATACAAGAACGATATACCAGTTCTATATACAATGCATCCATGCCACCCGCTACGCAACCAACAAACACAATGCATGCCCTTCAAACACGAACAAATCCATCACATCCTCCCACTAGCCCTCGGATTCTCCGCCTCCTGCCTCCTCCAATTCCTCATCTCCTTCGTCCCCAGACTCCCCAAACCCCCCTCTCCCCTCCTCTCCCACCCTCCCAACCTAACAACCAAACCCGTCGCATTATCCGCCCCTTCACTCCCCGTACTCGTCTCCGTAGCAAAAGCCACAACATCCCTCGCCGCCTGTTCCGGCGTCTTGGCCTCTTTAACAATATCCACAATCTCCTGGTCACTCAAATGACCCGACACACCATCGCTGCACAAGATGAGAAAGGAGTATTCCGCGGGCGAAAGTTCTATACGACGGATCTCGGGTTCTGCGCTTACGCCCACCCGTTTGTGTGCCATGTCGCCGAAAGAACGGGTGTTTGCGAGACCGGACATGCGTTCTTCGCCGAAGGAGTCTGTGACGAAAGAGGCGGCGAAGCGGCGGAGGCGGGTTGCTTCTTCGGGGAGGGAGGGGTGGTGGTTCGATGTTAGGGGGACGGCGAGCCCGGTTGCAGTGTTGCAGAGAAGTATCCTAGTATCGCCGACGTGGGCGGTTATGAGGGAAGATGGTGAGGAAGGGTGCCAGAAGGGCGAGGGCGTGGGCGTCGAGATAAGGGCTACGCTGCATGTGCTGCCGCCTTTGAAGCGACTTGTGCCGCCGATGTTTGTGCTGGTTTGGCGTGAGGGCTGCCCGAGGATGTCATCGTCGTTTAGAGCTTTGTCTGCGCGGACGGGGTCTTCTTCCTTTTTGCCGACTTGGGCGGCGACGAAGTCATAGTCGGCTTTGAGGAAGGCGTATTCGAGGACGGTCTCGATTCCGATGCCTTCTTTGACGTCTTCGGGTATTGTTGGATTGCTGGTGTGGCGCTTCTCAATGACTTCTTTCTCGGCAGGATGGCCGCGTCCGCCCGCGGACATGGAGAAGTACTCGGGCTTGAAGCGTCTGAAGTATCCGCCTACGAGCTCCTTCCATTGCTTGACCAGCTGCTGCTCGAGCTCTTCGGCTTTCCGTACGCTGTCTGACTGTCGCACTGGGGCAACGCCCTCGATTGGACCGTCCATGGATTTGGAGCCGGCGGTTGGCAGCTGGTCTTTGCTTCCAGGCTGTGGCGGCTTCATAGCTGTTGTGCCCGGTGGCGTATGCGTTTCTATAGCATTCAGGCTCTCCCTGTCCCTCTGCCTTCGGTCGCCAGAAGAAGCCTCGCCCTTGGCTTTTGGGTTACCAGACTGGGTCTCGGTTCTTTCCCGTGCGAGGCTGCTCGTGAGCTCAAATTGCTTGGTCGCCTTCTCCAGGTAGTCATGCAGCTGCTCCCTCAGGAAGCCAGAGCACTCAGCGCCGCCATGGCCATCGAAGACGCCAAAGTAGAAGACCTGTGGATCTCCACTCGCGCCTACGTCTGGTGTGACCTCGGTGTCTGCGCTTTGTCCCTTTCTGCTCAGAGAGATGGGGCGCCGCCGTGCGAAGGCGGGGAGGTCAATGGTGCCCGCCTGGAACGCATCTTCGTTGTATGGCCGCGACCCCCGCGACAAGGAGACGCCGAAATGGTGTTTTGCGCTCTTCAATGGTATGCGGACGACGGTCATCTCGCGCGACGTGCCCACGACGGCAGCCGGCGACCGCCCCGACTTGTCCGCATTGTACGGCGTGCTCTTGTCGCGTGGAAGCTTATGGTGCAGCGCAGGCTGGGTGACTCGCGAGTCAGGATGCAGCGACGTCGAGGGTATGTGGGTTATGAAGTATTCGTGAAAGCAGCGTCGCTGGCGGGGGTGGTGATAGGTCGGGGGCAGCCTGGGGGCGCGGGCGCAGATACAGGCGACTCGGTGTCCTATGGTGCCTCTTTGGGCGTGGAGGTTCGATTTCCACATGTCGTCTCTTGCTGCGAAGGACGCATGGCGCGGTTAGGTGGGTAGTTATGTCATGGTTGGTGACCTTGGGATAACCAATTCCAAGCTCCAAACTCGCCATGTTCCGCTGTTCCTGGGGCCGCACTCCCGCCTCTGCCTTTTTCGGCACGTCATCCGTTAGCCCTACTCCACCACTCCATCAGCGCGCCGAGGTAGTGATGAGCGCCGCGACATTCATCAATAGTCGAGAGGCCTTTGTTGAGCCATACGCCCTTGTCTGGTCAGCTGACAAGAGATCGATTGCAGGTTGGGATACCACATTGAATCGACGATAGTCCAAGACGACAACACATCTGGGGCCGAGGAGGTAGGCTGGTCTTAATCACAAAGTAATAATTTGAATTACTGACAGCACATTGAGTCCTCCTGGGTCTTCTGTGAAACTTTTAATATCTTATATACGCGTAATCGCAGTTCAATGCATTATATCATATTATCGTGCCTCATCGGTGGTGCACCTGGGGCTGGGCTCATCCTCCCCTTCACTACAATCATCCTTTGCACATCCGCCGTGGCAACAATCGACGGGCTCCACGGATCTAGATCCTCGCTGACTCTGTACACGCTGTGCTTCTTGTTGTTCTTCATCTCCTGCGCGACCATGTCCTGGCTCCTCAACGCAATGGAGTCGTCGGGCTGTAGGGACCCTTTGCGTGAGTTGGAGTAAGAAGACGCCTTTGACCGAACATCCGAAGCGATTTTGCGGAAGAGCGGGCGAAGGATGGCGATCGAGGCTGCGATTATGCCTGTGCCCGGCTCGGCGGTCGCCCAAATTGTTGCTTTGACGGCGTCGACTAGATAGTTGTTAGTACATGCTTGAATGCTGTCATGTAGGTGAAGAAAGACTCACCATGTAGTCCCGGGCCGTTATATCCCAGTCCCTTCAGGTAGACCATCCTGAGGATCGAGCTCACACTGCCCACTGCACCCAACGCCATAACCATGCTAACGCTGATCTTACTCCTTCGATCGAGGTCACTATCCAGTAGGACGGAGATCGGTACCAATACGAACGTCCAATCAGCGATTACGTTGATTATTCCGTAGAGATACCCGGAGGTGAGAACAAGAACAGATGGCAAGCAGTTGGGCGATGACGGTGATCGTAGGTTATCGGCGAGGCGTGTTGGGTCGCCGCAATGGAAAATGATGATCAGGACGTAGTAGAGGCCATATGTTGCGCTGATGACGAGAACGACGTGGAATAGGTGCCTTTGCCATCTCTTTGTAAGGACCCTTAGAAAGAAGAGGCCTAACGAGACTTTGAGGAAGCTCGTCGTTAGGACGTAAAAGACTTCGGAAAGTTGAATAAACTGCAATTTAGTTAGCACTGTGAGGGATAGTAAGTCTGGAGGCATACTCACAATTAAAGTTACGTGGATGTCCTCTTCGCCGAAGAGTTTTCGGTCCATGCTCCGAAAGGTGATGGCCATTACGAAAGCGCAATAGCAAGTAAACAGTAAAAGTGAGGCCACCATAGCAGCGTCGTCCCAACCTGGAGATCTTGTAATGCGATACCGCACCCATAACCGCAAACCGACTGTAACATAGCTCAAGATGATAAGTGTTATTATACCGTAGAAGGTGATTCGACCCAGGAGCACCAGCTCCATAAGCCTTTCGCTTGCCATAGTTTAGAAGGGAATTAACATTGATGTAAAGATATAAGGTCCGAAATCGGAAAAGGACCAACCACGCACAGGCGGAAGATTAGCAGTCGAGAAGTAGCACGACGGTGAAGGATCCGAGCTGCAGGTAGAGGTAGCCGGGCATTATGAACGCATGGCCTTGACCACGATGACCGCGGTAGGAAACATCCCGGTAGTACACGTTGCATGTATGATGAGGGTTCGGGTGTGTGGTATGGGTCATGAACTTTGTTATTCTGCAAGCCTTCACCGATTGGCTACTGACATAGGTGGTAACCTGAATGGTTTGTGAATGACCTGGATGTCGCAGCTCAAGCATCCCAGATGTTTGGTGTTTAGTAATGTAACCCATGCGGATCAGATCCCGCTACAGTGTTCTCGGCAGTCCGAAGAATGTTTGATGCGTGGGAGCCCCTGTTGTCATGGTCAGGGTGTCTCGAGAGGCTCGTCGATCTTGAAACACTGCTTCCACATCCAGCGGGTGGGCATGAGCACCGAGGTCATGTACGCTGGGGAAGTTGGCCTCATCGATGACGCTATGAAAGAAAGCCTCGTCGGATTGCGAAGTCGTACGATATCAGAGTCTGGATATGCCTGTGAGAACTCGGCCTTGCGGATGGGTGTGCTGCACCACTGGGTATGCCAGGAGGTCGTACAATCCGCAAAGGTCTGGAGTTGACCTATTAGAAACACAAGTTTCGATACAAAGAGCCTCGACGACTCGTTCTCCACATGACAATAAGGAAACGCGCTCGATGTTATACAAATCTGGAATTATGGTATGATTGACAGCGGAGTGTAGTTTTGACGACGTCTCAATCTCCTCTCCCAGATGCGATAGGTTGGTGTTCTCGAAAGCTCTCATGTTTGACTAAACAGTCCGTGTTTGACGAGGGCGCGTGAGGCGTGTTTCGCGTGGGCCTGGTGCAGAAGGGAACATCCCCAAACAACTCACGTGCAGATGCGGCACGCATGTTTGATCGTCCCAACATCATGAGAGAACCGAACCCGTGGATACCTGAGGCGAACGTCGCTCGGTGTTCGTAAGGCCCACGGTTGTGGCCACAGGTGTCAAGGCGGGAAGGCCCGTGTGGTTGGAGATGGTCCGGGATCTCGGCAACATAGATGCTCCGATCCTAGCGCCTCGGCGAAAGTTTTCTTCTTTGTCTTCGAGCTGCAGCGCCTCGACTTTTACTTCACATGCGCGGCCAGCATCCAGGGGACAACTTTGAACACTATGATCTTGGATTTCCATGGTTATAATGTGCAAAGTTGTCAAAGGGATGTTCAACACGCATGTGCCTTCAATCTAGGCTCTCAGCGCGTCGCAGCGCGCGACATGGCTCTACAGGCTCTACTTCGCACATGCTCACTTCTAGTTCAGCGCGATACTAACCCAGCAATTGGTAAGTTCCATCATTCCTACACCCTCCCCTTTCATGATGAAAAAAAGACAAAATTCACAGACCTGTTCGTAAAAATTGTGTCGAAAACTTTGCTTTATATAATCTGATCACCTCCTTTGGCTACCTGCTTCCCAACGTCCACATTGGAGAGCTCATTGGCTAACAAAGAGCAGTTATCGGTTCATGCGATCCACTTGTCCACATCACCAGGCGGTCCGGAGTCTTGTTCAACACCACATCTGCTTGAAGTAAGCCATCGCCACGACGATGAGTGGAGTTGTTTCTTCAATTGATAGAGCGACTCGAACAATGCTGGTAATTCACCGCCTGGCCGCCCTTTCAAGACCGCTTTGTAGCTCAGCACAATGATGCACACTATAGTATACTTACACTCACCATTCCTTTGTCCAATTCAAATCTGTAACCTCACAAGACTCGATGAAAGAATCTCGTGAGCTCTCATATATATACGATGTGAGCCGTGTTATCTGTGCGTCCCGTACGCCGTGAACCTATCAGATCGCTCAAGCTATGTATCCATCTACCGTTTCACGCATCTCGCCAATCTCTCCGAGGTCACACAAGGATCAACCCGCAAACACATACACCCAATACGACTCACAGTCAGGACTTCCAACGCTTCACGCTCGTCAACCCGATTCGATAACAGATACTCATCTACGAACAGGTCCTGCTCATACAGTATCAGGAACCGGCTCCGGCGCTGTGCTGGGTCTACCCAGTACAATCGATCCTTGCCTTCTCGGCGAGTTTGACTTGACGCAATTCAATCTCAACGAAGATTACAACGATGATACATTCGGTCTAGACTTCGACTGGATACCTAATAATGGCCTTGATGTGCCCATGGATGAGGTGCCTTTGAACGGGGGCGACGTAGGTGCATTCCAACTCGGTGATTCCTCTCAGGAGAACCAAGCTGGTCAAGGATTCGTATCTGCGCCTCTACAAGATAACCTCAATGATCAGTCACATCAGTGGGTCAACCAGGATGCGGTTGGACAAATGCCGACTGATTTGGTTCCCGTAGAGCCGCATGGCAACCAACCTGATGACCCTACCTATGACTTCTCGCAGGATCTTGGTCTCTGGGATACTGACTTCCAGATGCCATCTCAGTTCTTAGACACCACTCCCGGCTTCTCCGCGTTCCCAGGTGGCAACGCTTTCATGCCGGACATGTCGCAATACCCGGTTGCTGCCCAGCCTTCACAGACGTATCCTGACCCATTCACTTCGATATACCCTATTCAGCCGTACTACCAACCAACACAACAGCCGTATCCGCAACAGCACACTGGATACGTGGCGATGCCTACCGAGCAGTATACTGGATCACACCAATTCAACAAAACCTTTCCTTCAAGCTCTCGCCAATCCAGTCGCCCTGCACCGCAATTACCCAAACGTAAACGTACTCAATCTGGCTTCGGATCTGACGACGACGCTTATGTCGCCAAGCAACCTCCCAGGCAGCTTACACATCGAACCCGATCATCAGTAGATACCCGTCACGATTCTAACGTTTCATGCGCGAGCTCGGTCAGCAAACCGGTCAAGGTAGCTGTCGTGCGAGCAGGAGAAAAGCCAAAGAAATGCGACGACAAGCCCTGGGTTCGCGTTAACAACACAACTAGGGGCGAAACCACACGCACCGCTCGCATCAATCAACACGCAGAAGAAGGCCGCAAATACAAGACCAAGCCTCTTCCTCACGGCAACTGGTCATCATCATCAGGTTTCAAGTTCGAGTACAGCCAAAACAACGGCATGCACGAGTTCAAGAAGCGTACCATGACTGCCCGCGAGATTCATGAGTACATCACACAGTATCCCGGTGACAATCTGCGCATCTGGATCCAGCCCGTAGCTTCAGACTCCGCCCGTCGCTATGCTTCTGCATCTCACAGCCACTGTCGCTTCGACGCATGCCCAATGCGTGTGTACACCGGCAAAGGCACAGCTGAAGTCGGCAACTACCGCGTCGCATTCGACGAAAAGCACCGAACTTACGGTACCGGCGTAGTCGACCCATACGACTGTGTGGGCTTCGCTCATTTATACTGTATGGAGCGCTTCCTAGACTTTGCCTACATCTGCCAGGTAGCTAACGTCAAGGTTGATCAGCGAGTAGGCATGGAGAAAGAACCAAAAGGCCACTTCGCATCCGCGTTCGGCTCGAAACATCATTACGAAGCGGCGTTGGCTAGCAAGTTCATCGAAGCTGCTAGCAAAGGCCGATTAGGTGATACCCACGAGTTTTCTGACTACCCCGTCCATGAACACTACAAGGGCGGTCATCCTAAGCCTCACGAACGCACACTTATCTACGCACTCTACGGCATGAACATGAAGCACCGCGCGAAGTCACAGATGAAGCAGTTCATCCTCCAACGCAAGATCCGCCCCGGTTCCTTCCCCGTTCACCGAGGTGATATGGAAGTCAAGCTTGTCGATAAGAAGATTGAGAAAATGGATGTCTATATAGACTATAAGCGAGAAGGATCAAAGAAGGAATTCGACTACTCAGCCTACTATGACATCCTCCACCCAGAGATCAACCAGCGCATTGCGGAAATGGAAAAGAAGCGCGATGAATTCATCAAAGAAGACGAAGCGGGTATTGGTGGCAAGCGCAAAACCCCGCGTCGCACTATTACCTTTGCGGACTCAGATGATGAACGACAGACGCCTTCGCGGAAGCGATCGCTTCCCAAGAAGCGCCAGGCTACTGATAGCGACTCATCTGATGACGAGCGTCCGGCACTGAAACGCACGTCTACGGCACGCTCTACAGGACGTATAACCGCCCTCTCCGACTCCGAGGACTCTGACTCCTTCGAAAAAATTATCAACGGTACCAAACCCCGTCAGGGTTCCCGCGCAGGTCTCCGCAAAAAACAGCGCATCAACTACTCCGAGCCCTCTGACCTTCCCATCCAAGCCCAAGCCCAATCCGCCGCTCCACCCCCTTTCAGCGATTTCATGGCCAACTACGCGCCCGCAGTCCCCTTCGACGACCGCAAACAAAGCCTCAGCGCCTTCTTCCCCGCGAACAACGATCCTTCTTGGTCTAATCTAGATCTCGATGAGTTTTCTATTGAGGGCATGGATGATGTTTGTATGGATGAGGAGGCTGTTGATGCGCTGATTGGAAATAATGCGAAGTACCGGCGGCAGTCTTCTACGTTTGAGAATGGGCCGTGGGCTTCTGGGTCCAGGACTGCGAGTTTTAATGCACAGCCCGTGTCTGGGAGTAGGGAGTTTAGGGGGGAGGATCCGCCTAGTTGTGTTGCGGAGAAGGGGGATGGGGATGGGGAGGAAGGAGAGGGTGGGCAACAGCTGACGAGGAGGAGTAAGAGATTGGCTGGGAAGGGTACGCCGGCTTCCTCTGTTGTTGTATAGTTTCGGTAATTAAGCATGTTTGGGTTGGTATGGAGTGACATTATAGGTACATAGAGCGGGACTCGACGTTAGCTACCAAGATAAGATACCGTTTACAAAAAGCGTATACAAATGATACATACACACTGTGCGCAACTCCCCGAAGTCTCGATACAGACAGACGTGACACCTTACAACACATATCTGAAATACATATTTTCGCCATCCGTCAAATCCATAAACGCCATCTTATCCCTTTCCTCCTCATCTACACTCATCGTCTCTCTCTTCTTGTTCTCCCTCTTCAACACGGCGTATAGCGCAACCGCCGACGCGATCGTGATACAATAACAGATAATCAGACCCGTCCATAGCCTAGGATAATGCGCACCCTTCTCTTGACTCCTGATCAGCAGTGGACCGACGATATTGCCAACGCAGTATGCTACGAAGACTGTTCCGGCCATGGCGCTCTTCTTCGTTGCGCCGCTGACGTTGGACATGGCGATGACGATCGTTTGGCTGACTACCGCGCCGAAAGTGCCGATTATGGAGTATCCTGCGACGGGGGTGGGCGCGTGGTATGTCCACTCCGACTTCCAGATCATGGCGCAGCCTGCGATGACGGGGAGGCAGTTTACGATGAGTAAGATGATCCGGATATTGGGTATACGCGACGAGAGATAGCCGCAAAGGAGGATCGTGACGAGGCAGATGAGACCGAGCGGGAACTGCCAGAGTATGGACGCGAGAGGTGACCAGCCGAATGTGTTCACGATGAGTGGGCCGAATCCGGAGACTGCACCGTTGACGGTGTATGCTGACCCCATGAGCAGAAATACGAGGTAGAACTTAACGTCCGTAACGCATTCCCTGAGCTGATAGATCTTGATCTTCTGACACCGCACACCCGTCGCTCCCTTCCTTAGCCGTTCAACAGCGACGACGCGTTCGTTTTTCGCCAAGAACCAGGCTTCGGCGCATGAGTTTGGGATGAAGAAGCAGAAGCATCCGAAGAGTAAGGTTAGACAGCCGGCGAGGAGGTAGATGTACTGCCAGCGTCTCAATGCACCGGAGGTAATTTGTGCGAATCCGTAGTTTAGCGCGCCGCCGATGATGGTAAAAAGACCCGTGCTACTAAACCACCAAGACTGGCGAACGGACTGTTCGCGCTGCGTGTAGTAACTGCTTACTATCGTCATGAAGCCTGTCGGGATGATACTTTCCACGAAACCTAGGAAGAACCTTTGGACATACAGTCCCCTGTAGTCTGTAACAGCGGCTGTCAACATGCAGATGAGACTCCAGAGTAGTACGACGGCGCCGAGGATACGGCCTAGGTTGAAACGCTGGAGGGCGAATGTTAGTGGATAGAGTCCTGCGAGCATGCCGAAGTAGAATAGTGACGTCGCCCATGAGAGACGTGTTGTTGAGACTACCGCTGGGCTGGTGGGTGTGGCAGGGGAGATGGTTTGCGTGAGACGTAGGTCGGCTGTCATGCCGAAGAGGGCGGCGGAACCGAGGATGGCTTTGTCGTAGTATACTAAACCATAGCCTGTGGGTATCCTATTAGATGCCAGTGGACAAGACTGATAGTGTCTGTGAGATAGACATACCGACGATCATGGCGGGAATGAGAAACCAATCGATCTTCCGAAGAACCTTTGCTTCAATTGCTGGGTCGATTTCTTGTGCGCGTTCACCGACGAGATCGATTGCTATGTCTTTGTCGGTGGTTGTTGCGTTCAAGGCTGTTTCGGCGTCATGGCGAGGAGATGACGCCGTCGCTTTCTCGTCTTGACGGGCATTCGCCATGTTGAAGTCGCTGTCGCGTTTCCGAACCCACGGCGGGAAACAAGAGATGAGGAGACTAGAGAAAGTACCGAAGTTGATGATTCCACATCGCTTGACTCTACACGCACGGCTTGGATATCCACGGGATGCCACATAAACACTAGCGCAACATCAGTCCAGCATGCCAAACCTCTGCAAGCTGCAAGCGAAGCCGGCGGCCAATCCATGGCCCTGGGCACGCCATCTGCGCACAATTGTGATTGGCGGGCGCTGGACATGCCGCGTGAAATGGCAGAAGTTGGGATGAATTGCACGGGTTGACTGTGAACGCTAGTACCCTACAGGCTTAGTGCTGTGATGACATAATCGTGAAAAACTTTCCCTTGCTCACGCCGCGCTTTCTCCCGCCTACTCTGCCCAACCACAACCGGTGCCACCATCACCACGCGCGTGTGAAGTTTGTGTACTCATGTCGTACACATCCTACCACACATCCAGCCACCATTGCTACCTTCACCAATTCGTGAAGACACGCGCGCGTCGACGCGAAGCCTTCGAAGTCCAACGCGCGCGCTTTTGTAGAACGGTCTCTTGCCTCGCTCAGTCCGCTGTTCCATCAGCAGATTTCGAGCTGGATGCACACAACACTTTCTCTTTTCTTTCTTCGAGGAAAAGAGGTTGTGTGTATGAGACAAGAGTAAATGCGACGATCTTTGAGTACGGAACCGCCTGAAACCATGTGTCGGACCTCTGTAATTTATCTGTCGGGACATATTTTGTATTATGGATGATTTGCTTTCGATGTTGAGCATGTTGGACTGCTCATATGTTGGATGCGTGCGTAAAACAAATTGTTCACTACGAGAAAGTATATGGCGTTATGGCATTGATGTACATTATTCTATGGAGCTCCTCGATGTGATGCGCTATACTAAGCGGAACTCTCTTACTTCATTATGCGCAAAAGATTGTCGCTTGATCTCTGCAGTTCGAGATGAATCCTCGTGATTGCGATCCCTTTTCGCTAGCCCACTGTGCTGGGTGTTCCTGTATAACATTTCGCAAGCTCCGACTAACGTGTATTCCTCTTCGTTGGGTCCAGCGGCATGACGAAGCAGCCATGGTTTTTCGGCTCCATTCAACATTGCGAGTACGTCTCCCTTTCTAGGTTGTTCGTCATATCTTATAAGACGCAATATTGAACCTCGCGAAGTTGCGAAATACAAGCTCTTTGAGAATCTTGACAACAACTCGGTCAGAACAATTCTTTGAGACGTGTCGCTCGTGTCGCCCGTGTCGCCCGTAGAACAAGACATCATCGAGTACCACTCTATCAAAGAGTCTTGTTTTGGGAACAACGTCAATGGCGATTCAGACACGCACTCGGCGTAGACTTCTCGTACCTTGCTTGCTTGAAACCCGCGAAAACAGGCATTTACGCAGAAGGCCCCGAGGACTGTTTTCAGGACGTGGTCTTTGTCTAGCTGTCGTTCTCTGCAACATCTTTCCAGAAATTTGTGGAAGTGATTGATGACGGCAGCGTGTTCATGTTTCGACTCGGTGACGTGGCTCCAATCCAAGGCTAGTACTGCTTCTCCTAGATGGACCCCTTTTGTAAAACATACTCGGCCGTCCCCGGAGATGGCGACATCAGGCTTGATTGACGACGGACTCACTTTCGTCGAGGCGGGAATTGCAAGCGCGACCCTGAAGTCTGGAACCCAACTGGGCACGCCTGCGAGTTTGTGTTGCATCCTAGGAATGATGGCAAGATCTCCTGTATACTCTAGTATCAACTTACTGTATTGATGGAAGACGTCCTCATGTCGTAGCGCATAATTCGGTGCAAGCTCTTTGGGGTATATCGAGGTACACCCAATCGAAAGGATGCCATAAAGGTAATCATGTGGTACTGTAGCTTTATACGCTGAAGCCATGTTCAAGAGCGCAGCCTTGAGTAGGAACGCAAGCAGTCGGGCGCGTATGTGAGCTTTCGCAACCGCAAGGTTCTCATACAAACTTGCTGCTTCGTGGGCCCATTCTTCAAAGATGCTTGATCTTGGTCCAGGCTCAGGAGAACCCTTCTCGATGTGGTAATCCAATTGCGGTTCACAACTATCTTTCTCGTTTTGTGACATAGCGGGAGGCCTACGTGATACTGCTATAGACCTTTGCTCAAAGATAGCCTTTATGTAGTCGTTAAGCACCGCAGCAAGGGAAACGTGGAAT
Organism: Alternaria sp. Ai002NY15; assembly: GCA_023758125.1. Classification (NCBI taxonomy): domain Eukaryota; kingdom Fungi; phylum Ascomycota; class Dothideomycetes; order Pleosporales; family Pleosporaceae; genus Alternaria; species Alternaria sp. Ai002NY15. Next base: position 66,761 of record JAFVLO010000040.1, on the reverse strand, counting down.
CCCGGCTGAGATATACGCCACAGGCCTAGGCCTTCATCGATCATTGGACATTTCATGAGTATCTCTAACATAGCGTTCCAGGCGTCCAGGAAGAACCGAAGGTAACACCAATGGGAACCCGCTAGTAAGATAGTACAGTGTGACATCAACATTTCTTGGACCACCCACGTCCTCTCGAACCAGGGTCGCTGCGAAAGGCTCTCGAAGCCATGTCGAATGCGAGAGAGTCTGGTCTTATCGAGGTTATCGATTGTGCGAGAGTAAGTACGAGAAGATCTCGTCACGTTGTCCGGACTGACACTGTCAATCAGATTCATGAGGTCTTGAACGTCGCTATCGTCTTCTCCATTCTCTCCTAGCCATGCCACAACAAGCCCTGCAGTTCCATAGATCATGCCCATCCGGGGTACCTGCGCTGATTTCTCCGCATCATCTGACTGATTGATGCATAAGGCGTCGACCCAAAAGAGTGTGCTTTTGTGGTGGAGGATAGCGGGTGTGTCAGAAGGGTCTTCAAGCAAGGCCCTCAGTCGCCGCAAGCCAGCTGTGAGATTGGCAGTCTTTTGGACTGGCTGGCCATCGAGAAGGAGTTCTCCCGTCTGATTTGAGTCACCCCACACATACGATATGGCGACGAAAGGTGTCGGCGCGGTTGCAGTTGATTCTTCTTCAGAAGTTTCCGTCGTGCCTAAGCATCGTGGGTCATATAACTCTTGATGCAGCAGTTTCGGTAGTGGCTTGCCCGAAAACCATGCTTCCACCACATCGACTTCAGTGTTGGAGAGCGGTAGGTATACCAGCTCATATTGAATAGGATCGGTCCAGGCACCGGGTTGAATCCTCACGAAGCGGACTTCGTCGCCTTCGAGCTTGCGGTAGATGTCGTCCATGTTGCGATCACGTACATCAGACTTCGCGTTGCGGTACGAGATTGAGGGGTGTCAAGAGGAGTGTTGACTATCGTCAAGAGCTATCGCGGATTCTCATGAGGAGGGGCAACTTTCGGCCTTGAGACTGTGCCACACGAGCGCATGATGGTACAGGACGTACGCAGCGCGTCGCCGTCCAATGGCATATGCATGCTTTCACAATCAAGCCTGGAGCCTACGTCAACGTCAGGCTACCTACTTTGTGTGTTTGTATCTTAATGTAGGCTCTTAGGTGTTTGGTTTTGCCCTGGTATAAGAGAGATTCGCTACGCAGCCGTGCGTTTCTCCGAAAGATTAACAGCGCTCTCTCAAAGCTGGGTTACAGGAGGAACGATACAAAGGGAGGAAGCTTCGGAGCACTCGTAGTCTTCAAGAACTGGAAACAATAACGAAGTCGAGAATACTCGCTTGGACAACGGCTGTTACGCCATCTTGGGAACTCCGAACGCATCGAGCACGATGCGAATGCTTCGTGACCACAGGACAGAGCTGGGTCACCGCAACGTCGAGAAGATCGTGGTTTTCGGTAAAGAGGGCCTTACGATTAACATGGCAGGCGCATAAAGTATGGCCATCCTTCTCTCCGATCGTCGAACCCCTCCATCTCGAATTCCCGGTTCCGTTAACTCGACTCGCCCTGCCTATTAAATCACACCAGGAAGGAAAACCCAAGGAACCCAAGGAGCTGAACACCCTAGAGCCTACATTAACGTCATGCCACCTGTTTTGCATGCTTTGATGTTTATGTAGTCTCCCGACTTGTTCATTGTTTTTCTTATATGAGGTGCTGCTGGGGGGAGGAAGAGCTGGGAAGGCGCCGCGGGACACAGGACCGGAAGAATGGACCCTGGAGCACCGTGCATGCCGCCAAATCTAGCGTCTTGGCGGGATGCGGGAACTCTCATGTCTGGACGCTCGAAGGTGGTAGATACCTTCATCCTTACACAAAGAATCCTTCCAACACCGCTCTCACAAGCAACTATGTATGGTAGGCGCAAATTTGATCGAACCTCCAATCCTGAAGACGCGTCTGATGCCATGCACACTCTCAAGGACCATGTAGAAGTCACATAACAACTCCACTCCACATCTTGAAAGGATGGCGACTAGATTGCAGCACTGCAGATGATTACTCTGAACGCCCCACCGCGGCTGACGGCACGCCGCGAAGGATGCTCTCGCTTCGCCTAAGACGTGCTGGGAGACGGCATCAACAGCCCGGGTAAGCAGTGATACTAGGGTACGCTCTTGGTTGGGATGATCTCGCGTGTCAATGCAATGCGTCTCGAACATCCCCGATCCAACATAAAAGTTCTTTCCCGTCATGTTCAATTCACCACCAGACACTTTCGTACCCTAGCATCATGAAGCTCTCCAACATTCTATCAATGGCTTTGGCCAGTATCACCGGCGCAAAGAGCATAGGGAAGCCTAATGAAGTAGATGCATTGGCCGCCGAAAGTCTACATCGAATGCAGACTTACTACTCTGTAAACCCATTCCCGAGCCCAGGAACATGCACATTGGATAACGTAGCCGTTCGTCGAGACTGGTGAGTGAGGTATGCATCATCCCATTCTACTCCAACTCATACACCTCAGGTCAGTCTTGAGTAAACACGAAAGGCGCAGCTATATCAAAGCCGTGAAATGTTTAGCGAAACTGCCAGCAAAGACACCCGCCGCCATTGCTTCAGGCGCCAAAAGTCGATACGATGACCTTGTGGTTACCCACATTCTGCAAGCGTTCACGATTCATGGCACGGCGAACTTCTTGACATGGCACCGCTATTACACCTAGGCCTTCGAGCAGATGTTGCGCAACGAATGCGGGTATAAAGGGTATCAGCCTTACTATAATTGGCATGTGAAATCCATCTAGAACCATGTGAGACCCATACTGACATCTATGCCAACCATCAGGGGCCACTGGGCAGACAACCCAAAAGCCTCCCCCTTCTTCGACGGCAGCGACACCAGCATGTCAGGCGACGGCGCATACATCGCGAACAGAACACCTGTCTGCTTCCCATCAACCGAACAGTGCTACATCCAACTTCAACCCGGAAGTGGAGGCGGCTGCGTAACATCCGGACCATTCAAAGAGTAATTTCTACCTCCCACCTCTCCTCACTCCAACAACACCCATTGCTAACACACCCCTCCAGCTGGAAAATCAACCTCGGCCCCCTAGCCGCCGTCTCCCTCCCCCCTCCCACCCCCAACCCCCAGGCAGACGGCCTAGGCTACAACCCACGCTGCCTCTCCCGCGACATCTCCCTGCAATCCTCCGCCGAGACACGGGACTCCGTCGTCGCCGCCCTCATCAAAGACAACACCACCATCACATCTTTCCAAACCGTGCTCGGCGGCGAATTCGCCCAGGGCAAAATGGGTCCCCACGTCGGCGGCCACAACACCATCGGCGGCGACGCAGGCTCTGATTTCATCAATTCGCCTGCGGATCCTGCGTTCTTTGCGCATCATGCCATGGTTGATCGTGTGTATTGGACGTGGCAGAATTTGGATTTGGAGGCGAGAAGGGAGGCGATTGCGGGGGGGACGAGTGGGGTGGGGGATCCGGGGGAGCCAGGGACGTTGGAGGATGTTATTACGTTGGGGGAGTGGGTTGGGGTTGGGAATGTGACGATTAGGGAGGCGATGAGTACGGTTGGGGGGCCGTTTTGCTATGTTTATGCTTAGGGTTTGGGTAGTATGCTGCTATGACTTTGTTACATGAAAGTCTAATGGACGAAACTAGGTCTTGTTCCCAAGATGAGAAAGTTGCAATACCCGGCCGAAATACACCGCCTCAATAATCCCCTCGCATTCCAAATCACCATACCAATCTTGTCTTGACCTTCCTCCCTTCACTCCCATCCTCTCACCACCCCCCATCCCAGGGAACCACAACCCCTCCCGCACTGCTCGCCTCGACATCACTCAACCCATTAAACTCCCAACTAACATCCACCCCATGCATCTTTCTAAACCTCGTCCGCGCATCCTTCGTCACGGGATCAACCTCGAGCTCATCCGGAAAAGTCTCAAGTAGCCTCTTGACGAATCTCTTGCCCGGTCGTACTATTGTGACAATCTTGATATCCGTGTTGGGCGGCGGTGGAAGGGCCTCGGTTTTCGTTGTTTGGAGGGAAGACTTGCTGTCGCTGGTAAAGCGGGATGGTTCGACGGACGTGATGTTAACACCAGTAGTTGGATCAGTCCAGGGTCGATCGAGGGCGACTAGTCGATGTTGTGAGATTTGGCGTAGTCGTGTGCCGAACGATTCAGTAGGGGTGATGGAAGTGGAGGATACGGGGGATAGCGCAGACGGAGGGGGTTTAGTGTGTAGGACGTCGTGGAGTTGGAGGCAGAGTGATGTGACGACTTTGAAGCGGTTAGAGCGGATCATGCCAGAGTAGAGCTTGTTGGGGTCTGCGCCGTTCGTGGGGGTTGTAGGTGATGGTGTTTGCTGAGCAGGTGGATGTATGACCTGGACGGTGGGATTGTCCTGTTGGGCTTGGAGATGTTGTGCTAGCGGACTGGGGTTCGGCGGGTGGTTGTGCTGGCCGTGGGCGTGCGGTGCTGGCATCGCTTGCTGGTGCTGCTGTCCATGGCCGCCCATGCCTAACGCTCCTTGCATGAATTGCGGAAACGGCATAGCGGGAGCTGGCGGGGGCGGAGGCGGGACCTGGTTCGCGTTGGCAGGAGTATGCGCATGGCCGCCTGTGCCACCGACGATTTGCACGCCGGCGGTAGTCATGACCTGATTTATGGCGTTCTGGACATGTTGCTGTAGGGTGTGTATCTGATGTCCCACAGCATTCTGAACCGCCGGTAGGTGTCCCGCTGGTTGGGGTCCGAGAATTGGGCGTTGTATCCCAGCCAGTACGCCTGACATGAAGTGTGGACACATTCCCAATTTGAGGAATACCCAGAGACTCTTCAACTTAGGCAGATCAGCTCTTAGGCTCCTCACTTCCTTCCCGCTTCCCATATATTCCGTCCATAATGGCAGGTCCTTGTCCTTTATGCGGATGTACACGCTCGTTATGTTTGCGGAGGCGGGAGACGTGACGACGCGGAAGATGTTGCAGTCGCTGGGATGTGTGAATAGGAACTTGTTCTGTGCATACAAAACAATGACAGCCTCTTCGTGAACCTGCCTGTTCGCCCGAAGCAGATTCACGCTGACATGGCGATGTTTGCTGTACGCGGATTTGGACACGGCACCGGGCCACAGGAACGGCGTGTTGGAAACCAGGGCATACGTGTAGACGCGATCGCGGAGTTCTCTCGGCAGAGACAAGAGCAGTGAGAAGCACGGATCGGGGTGAACTTCGTGGGTCGGCATCTGGGAGGCTGTAGGCGTGGGGAGTGCGGCGCTACGCGAATGCGAAGGGTTGCGGAGGCGCGCTGGGCGGCTGGCTGATTGCGGCGGCGCGTCTATCATGGTGGTGTCGGAAGAGCTGCTGCTGTTGGAGGAGGAACGCGACCGCGAAGGTGTCGAAGTGCGCGAGGCCATCTCGTCCAACTTCGGACGGGCGCTTGCTGATAAATAGCCTGCTAGCCTGTTTGTGGGGCGGCGAAGCGATACGGCGGACGGTACGGGACGTTGGGCGTGATGGTAGTAGTACCGTGTTGCGCGCGATTGGCGAGGCGGGGCGGGTTATTCAGCGTGCTATCGATGCCCGACAACTGCAGATGGGGGCAGAGAGATCTTATAATCCTACGCGCCCTACGAGGCCGAGATTGAGGGGAAAGTGTTGAGCGGCTGTGACCTGTGCCTCATTCCTCCACTGCTGTGATCCCATCATCATCCAGCCGCTCACGCTATCGCCGAGGCTAGACCGGTGCCGATCAGCGTTTGCACTACCCAATAACCTGCACCATCATCCACTATAGCTATCCCAAGATCCGCATGTGCTCTTCCATCTATTTTGTCTTTTCACATGACCGACCTCTTTTAATACGTCTTTTCATGCTATCGGTCCTTTAAAGGTACATCACTTGCCTGGTTAGTCGTCCCGCGGTGATGAGCGGGGAACCGACCTTCAGCCTTATTCTGAGCGCGCACGTCGCGCTGTCATACAACATCAGAATCTTCCTATGACTCAATGGCGAGATTATGAGTGCCCGAAACAATCAGCCTCAGCTTGGGCTGTGGTAGAGGTTAGCGAACACGTGGTTGTCTACTACCTATGTCACCCATTGTCGCATTATTGCGACGTGATATCGCATCCATTACCACCTGAATCACCGCCAGATTCGACACTCAGGTCGTAGTCGGGTGAAACTGTCCTCTGGGATTACACAGAAAAGAAAGAATGGATCTTCGATGGGTTATACTGGACTCAGTTCGGCTGCAAGCGCTGGTGGCGGCGTATCTGCTATACACGAACCTTCTGTTCGTCCAAGCCATGGTGTGCAATAACATCGGCCGCCTACTCTCGCATTAAATTGTAAAATTCGACGCTCTTCGCCGAAAAAGATACCTCAGGCACCATTCATCACACCGGATCGTGCCATTGGAGCTGTGCGATCAGGACATCTCAAATGAGGGAATAGCTCCAGAGTGTTCGATTCTTCCTTAAATGCGGTGACAGTATTATGCAACCCTGCCACATTGGTTACCGAAGAGGTGGTAATAGGCGCAGTATGTTTGCTGTCCTTGTTACACAAGGCTGAGCGCTGCGTGGGGCACATAACTTGGACACAGGCAGCCTCTCGTCTCTCTGACATTCCTTCGTGTCACAATTAGAATCCACTCGTTCGTCGAGCGCACCGAAACAGCTTGATTTGAAGAACTATGGCAACTACTCGTAGGCCAGAGTCTGCACAAGGGGATGAAGATCTTGACCACTTAGGTACGGAGACCGTTATACCCACATGTGTGTCTGATAGAATCTAACGCAATCCAGACTTTTCAAGACTCCGTATCGACGAGAACGTTGCCGAAGAGGAACTACCGGAGTTCCCTCTTTCCCCAAAACCTCACTGTCGCCGCTGTGGACGGCAACCTGACAACCAACGTATCGTCAGATCGGGGAACCGGAACGGCAACGCAGGCCGTCCGTACTACAAGTGCGACGACTGTGCGAACAATACAGGACAAGGCGTGAGGGGCCGTCTCCAAGGATGGATAACATGGGATGACAATCGTGGCGTGGACATTTCGAACCCAAAGTGCTACTGCGAGATAGTCAGTCGTCAGGACAGAGCGGGTGCACATAGGTCTATATCTAACAAGGGGTTCTGGACGTGTGCGACGGGGAGGTGCAGTTACTATTCGACGGCTAAAAACGGGCAGACTGTCGAGCAGAGAGAGGAGGACCCGGATATGGCTGGGTATCTCCAGTTTGATCCGTGGTTGCTTTGATCAAGACTGGTCAGGAAAGGAGCTCAGTAGAATGCGTGTAGGATCATGCTGCCTAGCTAGATATCACGAAGACTCTCCATTAAGCGATCCAGAGTCGATGTGAGTCTCTGAACAGGGGTCATATTGAAAGTCCAGTAACTTAAGGCCATTGGAAGATACATGAGGCATGCTATAGACGCGCGGCATGCAGACGCATGCATTGCTATGCGTTCACTCACTATTCGACGAGAGAAATGCTGTGCGACATCCTGCGCATAAACCCCGCACAGTCTTCCGATAGCGGTAGCAACATGAGATCGCTTGCTGATATATGAACCAACCCGCCTCCTCGCAAATTCATGTCGATAAGCCAACATGGCCAGCCCTCCAGTCACGCAATCGTGCACATTGTGCAACAAACAGAACTCGAACTATTGCGCACGATGCAAATCTACCTCCTACTGCTCCAAGACATGTCAGAAAGCTGACTGGAGCACTCACAAGTTACTTTGTCCCTCATTCTCCACATTTGCCATCTCCAGCCGGCCGAGTGTCAACCATTACCGTGCAGTCTTGTTCAATGCCGATGAGACGAAACCCAGTTTCATCTGGCTTCTCTGCAAGTGGCTCGACAAGGACGACGATGAAGATGAGGACGACGGTTTGGATTACGAATACGAAGAAGATGACGAAGAGAATTACCAGATGCCCATGACTAAGGCAATCACCGGAGACAATACCTCCGCAAGTCATACGCCTATCCAACACAATTCGAGACTGAACATACCGCTTTCGGACACTATCTTCGTCACATACCGCGATACATTCTCGATAGATGGATCTCGACCAAACAAGAGCGTTGCCTCAATCACGACCACTCAACCAGGGACTTATACCGACTGGCGCGGTCCCATCGTCGCTTATGCGAAGGTGGGAAGAGGCATGGACCCACCAACTTGCAGGCACTTTGATATGGTCGACTTCAGACATGTCACTGACTACTTTCTCTCTCACGGGTACACACCGCCTAAGGCCCAAGCCAATGTGGCGCGTGTGAAGGGCGTAAGGATCAACTGTCTAGGCGACATGAAGATGCTAAAGAGACCACCCTTCGAAGCCATCGAACTCCCAACCACCGATCCCATCTTCACCAAGCACGATACCTCGGACATAGCCGACCGAATCGGAATACCCATTCTGACACGCCGCTGCCCACCAGATCCGAAGTGGGCCAACAAGAGCGAAGACGAAATGTTCGAACATAGTAGCCCCACGAACAACCAAAACGCGACCTTCCTGCACCAGTGTCTAGATCCTAACGCCGAATTCGATTTCAGTACCGGATCTATGGGCTGGGGATTGTGTTCTATGCCGTGGCAAATGGACGTAGGAAGTGCGATTGTTGTGCGCAAAGATAAGAAGCCACTTCTTCCACTACAGATGGAGGCACTGGCGAAGTGGTGTAAAGAGGAAGTTCGACCGATCTTGGCTCATTCGATTGGCGAGTTCGCGCCGGAAGAGCCGATTAGCAAAGAAGATGTTTTGAACATTGTTTGTCGGCCGATCTTTGTGGTTTATTGGACCAGGTTCAGGAGTGAGAGGAAGGACTACGAGACTCCTAGTCCGTATGATGATGGCAGCGTGTGAGTGAGGGTACGACGCAGCTTTCTCGCTCGGAGGACTGTGTGCGCATTCTCATGTTCGCAGAGATGAGCCACTTAATAACTCATCGTCGCGCTTGAACAGGGTGGTACGTTCTACGCTTTTTACACTGTTTTAGCTAGACGATGTAGTACGTTTCCCTTTCGCACCCTTCGAAAAGATCCATTTTAGCGTATGTGGATGTGTAACCATGCGCGGCATCGTCAGCAACCATCTCAATGTTTCCTACGCCTACTCGCTCAAACCAACGTTCACTGCTCTCCGGTCTGCTTCGTTGGACTAAAGCAAGACATGCTATACTTTGCGTGGCAACGTAGACAGGGGAAAGGTAAAATTGCTCTGGCTCTTCATCCTCACGGTCGAAACAAATCCACCCACATGCACTCCCATGCTCCTCTAATTTCACTAGGAAGGTGCGTACTTGGTGAATCCTTTGCTCGACATATTCTCCTTTTCGACATTCACATTTGTAGAGTACCCTCATTCGCCCGTCCTTCGGAGGATAGGTATAGTCATTCCCTCTACATTTGCATCTGTAAAAGTTTCGTAGCATTCCCGAAACCTTCAGCGGGTGACTTGGCCAAGGGACGTGGACTTTTTCCTCGATGACCTCGAGGCGAAGATCACAATTCTTCAGACCGTAGTTTGTCCAGGTGCTAGCGAATAGGTGTCGGTGCGTTACATGGCCCTCTAGAGATGCCCACGACCATGACGAACACAGCCGAGATCGCTCACCGTCATTAAGTACCGACAGCGTTTTTTGTTCTTCGTAGGGAAACCACATCAGGTCCCGTAAGAAAGACTGTGAGCTATCTTCCCAATGACCATCGAAACAATGAAGCCTCGTCTTTTTTTCAACAACTCGAATGATGCCCAGCAGAGCTACTAGACGATCACCCTGTTTGGTGAAATCTTTCTTTCCGTAAAAGTAAATCAAGTTCCACCAGCTCGCGTAGAATTCATCAAGCTGCGACCTTGACGTTTCCGCATTGCGGACGTCAACTGCAGATTTGATGGCTGTAGTTTCATTGTCGGAAATGGCATTGACATTAGCCCAGAATATTGACGGTTGTATGGTACTGCCTGTAAAGCTAGGGTCATCCTCACATTCCTCCCCAAAAAATCGTTGCTTGCATTCCCAGTATACTTGCGAAGAGGCGAAGTGTATGATACGCCGCGAAAGAATCTTTTCTTGGAACACCCAGCCACGCGAATTCAGCGGTGCATAGTCGAGATCTTCATGAGACGTCCACGAGGCATCTGTGCACCACATGTATCCTTTGGTCCTGTCCGTACCGTCACAGGGGAATTTCGTCCAATTGATGTCAGGGCGGACGCCGTTTAGTCCACCGCTGCCATCTGTCGAAGAAGTTGCAGCAAGAGTGAGGTAAGCATTGGCGTAGACGCTACCCATTCGCTTAGATTCTCGAAGCCAGTCATCTCTGTCGTCTTGCACAATGCACAACGAATCGATCCAGATGTATTCGATACCCAACCGTCTTGTCGTACGTAGCGCGTCCTGGAAAGTCTTTGACAGACGCTCAAACACGATGCCTTTCTTGTGCTGTTCGATGTTCTCTTCTAATGTTTTGACTTGCGGAATTTTACCCCAGCAGTGGCTTAGTGCGACGTAGCGAGAATTCTGATGTTTCTCAGATATGTGAATATGTGGTTGTTGAGTGGCAGAGCCAACATGTACGACCCTGGTAGGTAGATACCGGAACTCTGGATCTGAAGACTGGGATGCATGATCCCGGCAATTGGAGTGCGTTTCGTCGCAGTCTTTGATCCAGCGAGTGATCCTTTGGAATGTAATGTCCGATAAGTTAGACAGCGGTGGGCGCCTACTGCGCACAAAGGTCGAAGCGTATGAATCTAGGATGATTAGACGTCGAAGCTGACATACTAAGCTGCAAATGCAGAGTTGCTTACCTGGTTCTGCATAAATGCGGAATTTGTACCACCATCCCGTACGCTCCCAAGGATCTTCTGCTCTATTTCTCATTATATCAACTTCCCAGATGCGTCTTCTTCTTGTATCCGGATCCGGGGAGGACATCGATAAACTAAAAGCATCCGCCCCCAATGTAAGAAAATGGTATCCAGTGATCTCATTCCCGTTCCAGATACAGTTGAATATGATCCTGCACATGGGACAATTTGTAGGCCGATCTCGACAGTACATAGGCAGGTACTGTAGTTGATGTCTGGCTGGGTTGTTCATCACATATTGCAATGTGATGTGCTGACAAGAGGTGCAGGTGCCTTCAGGAAATAGTTTGGAGTCTATTATGTTCCCTTGTGTGTTCATGATGATTACGTCAGTTGGAATCATAACGTGTTTTGGAATGATAACGTTATCTGGTGATGTGCGAATCTCGGGCGCTCGAGTGCGCCGGAGGCAGGATCGTAGTACAAGTTCCCACATTATGCGTCAGTGCATCGTCTCATCGCAGAGACTTGGGGGAAAATGATAAGGAGATGTGGATAAGCACAGCCTGAGGAAAGGGAGCGATCTCATCTTAAGAAGCCGTTGAACCAAGCAGCAGAACTGGTCAGCTAAGTGGCTGAAGACGCCTTCAGCCCACCCGTCATCTTACCCCGCCATATCCACCTGTCATCAAATCAGCTCACTAAATCTTTCACCGGAAACAATTGTGCCTTCCCCATGGGCAGCCCGAATCCACGGCGACCCCTCGTGATGAACCTGTGCTCGATCTGTCTCGAAAGATGTGTCTCCTATGCACCAAGAGCTGTCGATTGATTGCGCGCCGAATGTGAGGCTGAGCTGTGCGGTGATGGAGTGGTGCCAGGCTGCGCAATGTAGCTCCACGAACCTGATCTAGCGCTATCCCAAACCACGTGCGCCACTCCAGATGCGAGCGCCAAAGTCAACCTCAACACAGCCGCACTACTTCGGAATCACCAAACAATTTACATCCATACTCTATCGCTAAGCCACGAAGCCTCCACTCCATCTCCCGTCCTCCGCGTACCCAGCCCTGCCACGCATCCCCAACGCCCCATTTCACCTTCGTGCATGCACTACACATATCGCTAAAATCCTCAACCTACCACATACGACCACAGGATCTTGAGACACAGCGCTTCCCGTTCGCTCAGCGGTACTTAAGCAAGATACCGGCGGATTAGTACTCGGGTGGGTGACCACCGGGGAATCCCCGCTGTTGTATGTTTTTGCCATTTGAACCATCTTTTTTGCCTCTCTATTGCTATGCATTTTGCCATGTTCTGCGACTTCTTGCGTACTCCTGTAAGTGAGGAAGATGCAAGAGTTGAGGGACGAGGGGGAAAAGGACAGAGATTGGGAAGGAAGACTGGTATGGAGCATCTTTTTTTGCCGAGAGTTCCTACGACTATAACCCAAAAGCTACTACAATGGAAGGATTTACGAGAAACGTATGGAGCTCAGGGCTTCCACGTCTGGCCAAATGGCATATGTTCTAGTTCACACCCCGACTCTTCCCCAGAAAGCTGAGCATGAACGCGTACAGCAGCATATTTCGTATCATCCAACTCCTTAAACCCAATCTTCAACGCCTCAGCCCGCATTATCCTCGCCCATACATTGGGGTAAAACCTGATATCGCCACTATATCCGGCGGGTGTTTGGTGCAGACAGAGACTCTTGTCTAAAGTTGCACTGCTGGGTTCCATTTGCTCATCAATCCTGGCCTCCAACTCAATGACAAACCTGACGGCGATATCCAGGGGCACGCGCAGGATATCAAGGCCAGTGGCGTCGGGTCTTTCGATGGGTAGAGCGAAGGGTTTGAGAGGATCTAGAGATATGTGGATGCCGGTGCTGGTACGACTTGTTACCCCGGTGAGAACAACCAGCACAGTCTTCGTCCTCGCTACTTCGCGCAGACTAACGAAGCCATCTGGTCCGCGTCTAGCGGTTGAGTCACGGCGGTCGCATACGAGGATAACGGCAGGAAGAAGCGGATGCACGGAGTAGTTCTCCATATCCAACGAGACACGCTGTGCCTTCGCACAAAGCGCCAAATGCGCCTCTAAGATCTGCGGTAAACTCGACGGACCCGTACCAGCAACTCTCACGGGTGCAGCGAAAAAATGGCCAAACTCAATGTTTAGTTTAACACAGCTCCGACGCCATTCTTCGTATATAGCAGCAAACACACCACCGGACATGCACGTCTTCTCGGGGGCATGTGGTGCACCCGTTTGTGCAGACTGGAGCCAATAGAATGTCGTGGGTTTGTTGCATAGCTCTTTTGCTATTTCGCCTACTGTGCCTTCGACGTCGCGGAGGACGATGCGATAGCGGTCAATCGAGGTCCAGATCACTTTTTGCATCCAGCGGAATTGGGCTTCTCGCTGGAAGTGCCAGGATTGTTTTAGGTCGGCGAGGATGAGGGGTTCTGGGAGTGATGAGAAGATGATGGCGGGATTACGCCATGGATGTGGACTGTCTGCCCATGAATTGTTTGTTGACATCGTTGTTGGACTGTGGAAGGTAGAGAAGGTGGTGGCGATGTTTTGTGCGTTCAGGAGGAACTGAGGAGCGATAAAGCTCTCCGACGAATTGAGCGAGCGCTAGTTCTTCACTTTGGTACGCCAAGTATGGCAACCTGGAAGAGTACCAAGGTTCTCTATAGGGACGGAACTTGCATGTTCGTGCGACTTGACAGTAAGAGAAGGACGATTTGTGTCCGCAGACGGCGTGTTTAGTGCTCAGTGCTGAAATTGGAGATAGAATGGAGTAGCTAGTCTTTGCCAAAGCGCTAGGCAAGTGGCTGGAATTCATGGGCATAGCGGGATGGTGGATAGAACTGGCCTTTGAGTGTGAGAGCGTGTATATTGACAATCCAAACAACTCATCGCTTTACTACTACAATCCAGAAACTACCACATGAGTAGCAAAAGCCAGCCGCAATCCAATTTGACCACGCTTCAACGCACATGAATCCAATCTATCCCTTTCAAAAAACGCCAGCAACAAGAGTATTCGTGTGCTTATATCATTCGTGACTCCTCCCAGAAAGCAAGCAAAAGATAAACGTAACGATGATCGCTTCCATAAACGCCAGGTAAAGGGTGGACTGGTGAGATACCAACCTGCTCAAAAAATATGTTTCGCTGCCACCCATGCAGTCCATGGAGAAAGTCTCCACAGCGGTGCGTTCGATCCAGAATGATCCTTCGCAATGAGATGGATCCAGCCTCGACAAAGATAGGAAAAAGGAGAAATTTGAGCGATAGGGTATAGTGAAAAGACGCAATCTTCCTCTCAGATTCGTCAAAACAATGGAGAGTAGAGTAACACAAAAGAAAAAAGACTTCCAGCTCGTCTAGCGGGGTCCACGCGGTCTCACACCAGCTTCCGTTGCGCTCCTCACTCTGATAGCAGGACGCCGTATCTCCGGTGTATCAGCCATGGCGGCATCATAGCTCGGAACAGGTGGACTTCTTTCCCCAGGCTGCTGCTGGTTCTGCAGGAGCGGTGCTCGCTCGTCCCAGTATCCGTTTCGTTCGTGATCGGCCGTGTTGCGCAGGTTGGGCGAGCCAACAGGACTACTGTATTCGGGAGGAAGTTCGCCAGGTGACAAAAGTCCAAGACCTTGACGTTGGTCGACGGGAATTGTGGTTGTCGCGTGATCGTCATGGCTCGCCCCTTCACCGACATCTTCGTTAGAGTCGACCAGACTAAGGGCGGCTAATGAGATGTCGGTTGGACTGCGTTGCGGACCGGGACTCGTTGGCACTTGGCGTCCGAGACGCATTTGCTGGCTGCTGGAACGGCCGTGGCCAAAACCGGCTTGGATGTAGCTTCCGCCCATGCCTTCTCTTATGCCTTCGCGACCAGAGTCGAGGAGTATGGATCCTTGTTCGCTGCCGTAGGGAGGTGGGGGTGCGAGGCTGCCGGTTTGGGGGGCTAGACCCCATTTCTTGACGTTGGCTTCGATGAAGACGAAGCCCATTTGGCCGAAGTTGACGTGAACTTGGCATGGGCCGTTTGCGCCTACGGTGGGGAAGAAGTTTTGTGTCTTGAGTCCGTGCGCGACGTCGTCGAGCTTCTTTCCGTTTCGCGTGAAGAAGATTGTTCCCGTTCGAGGTCTGTATCCAACACCAATGACGTCTCCTTGCACGTAAGATGGGCCGTAAGCGGAGGGCTGGAAGGGCTGGTTGTATCGGCGGTTTCCGTTGGACATGTACGATATCGAGGCTTTGTGGTAACCTGATAAATGTCAGTAAACGAAAGAAAGGTAGAACGTCGTCGTCGACATACCTGGTAGTCTGAACAACGGGTACGGCTTCGTTGTGACGCCAATCGCAATGCTAGTGTTTTCGGGCTTCTCGTAGACCTTGGCTTCCCAGTAGTATACTTCGTTCTGCTTCGGTATCGGGAGGTTGCTCTGGACGCTGCACTCCGAATCGAAGAACTCAATTTCCGTGCGGCCTTCGACAAAGCAGTTGGCAATCTCCAATTCGGGCTCAAATTCCCAGGCCGACACTCCCTTCTCTTGTATAGCCAAGAACTGCGATAGTGATATGTCGGTTTGAACGGACTCGGGCGGGTTTGCTTGCACGAAAGCTGTGGAGGTTAGCTGGTGCTCTTCCTGCACAATAACCTGCCTGGCATACCTTTCGCTCGCATGTACTCTGTTCTTTGCAGGTCGTCCATGTCCTCTAGCGCCTCGGCCTCCTCCTTGGCAAACTGCTGCTCGTCGTCATATTCACCCGGCCGCGTTATCCGGTCGAGGAAGATGCGCCCTGTGTTGGTGTAGCGGAAGTAGTAAACAATGGCGGCAATGATAAGACATACGCCCGCAGCGCCCAGCACGGAGAATATGCCTATCATGATGCCCTTGGCCGTCGAGCCGAGAGTGTTGTTGTATCTCGATATCCGCACGTCATCGAGCTGTGAGGCCGGTTGTCCGGTAAGGATGGTGGCATGCGCAAAGGGCGCATTGCCGGTCGGGTAGTAGGATCTGGACAGAGTCGTGTGCGGCGGGCCCGCTTGCAGCGGTTCTTGAGGCAGCATGATCGACTGCTATGGGAGTTGCGACTCGGCGAGGGCGGGTGCGATGGGCGCAGCAGCGCTCGTTCCGGGATGAAGTCGTCCAGTGGAGTCGCTGGACGGATCAGTGGGGGCCGGTAACCACTCGTTGACGTGCCGCGGCGGATGGCTGGCAGAGCTGGCGACAGGGCAGCGACGCGATGGGGCGTGGTGAAGGTGCGAATTGCCGTCGGTAGCAGTGCGCCGTCGTGGGTATGGGTGAAGGAAAGGCGTCGAAGTGTGATGATGGATTGGCGTGATTGTGAGATCGGCGTGAGACGTCAAGTGCCTGACGCAGCTTGGCTTGGAATCGCGCGGCGCTTTGCCACCTCCGCCTGCACACGACACTCTGAGCCCCCGGTCCTGGATTCTGCCGATCTACCCGTCACGTTACAGATTCGCCGCGAAACACCACACTTGGGAAAATCAATACTTTCGTAGGCTTCAACGGCGTCCCTTAGCATTGCGCTGGCTCCCATCGCCCTCTCGAAGCGGTAATCTCGACCATGGTAGGCGTCGCGCAGCAATCCAGACCGAAAAACCAACTCAGACTTGCATGGCCACGACATCATGCGTGCACTACTCTTCTAGAAGGCTGCGAGCTTTCCTACGACACAACAGAAAGTGCTAGACTTGCATCACTCTCGGTTCTGGTCCCTCGCAAAAAGTAGACATATCGCTACTCCAGACATGCCAGAATAGACAGGCCAAATTTAGCCCTTGACGCGATTGCTTTTGTTCAAGCGCGGGGAAATGCTTCTGAGGCACTTGATCCACTGGCGAACCCATGTCGTACAGTCCTGAAACACCAACATAGCAGAGCCGCCTTCAAAGGCGCTTCAGCAGCTAGTGTCTGTGCCTGATATCGGCAAGCCCTATCAATATCTCGTTACCGCATACATAGCAAGCGAAGTGCTCTTTTGAGCTCGTCTTGATGTCTTGAAGTTGGCAATATGGTTCATCCTTTTTCATCACGCAAGGGGACTTCCTTGAGTCGCGACGACTTCATAGCCTGTTGACATCATGTTGTGTTAAATGGCCGATTGCACTGGAATTTGTCCCGCGCTTCTATCACACACAGCCTGGACATCAGTCTTGCGTTGTTCTACGGATAGGATGCCGACCCGCTCGCCATTGACGTCAAAGACGTCAAAGCTCATACCCTGAGTAATCGATAGCGGCTCCAATACGTTAATGAGGAAGAAGCAAGAATAGTCATGAGTTGTCGAATAAGGCGTATGATACATGACTTGATAATCTGAAGGAAGCAGTTGGAAGTTTGGAGACAGACCATGCTCTCTCAAAAGAGGCGTAACTTCAGTAATGGCTTCGTGCATGGTCCAAAGGAGAGAAGTCACTTAGGTAGTGTCGATTATTGTCAGATGACATCGAACAACAATACATTCGCGCAGACATTTGTTCGGAATGGTGTAACTTGAACCTGCATCAAGTTGCACGGGAACTCCGTAGTAGACAACTGTCCGTGGGGGTATTCATGGGTGTGATATTCTGACTTCACAGACGGCGCATGCAGACGCTGCTCATCGACATAGGCTGCAGGTAGTTCAAGTCTGATACGAGCCCCCGTCCTCTGTCATCAACTGAGGATGGTGAGGTCCTAGTAACGCACTCTTCTTTTTGGATCAGATGTATTGCTTTGGCCTTGCTGGCAGCCATGGGGCTGTCGCCCTTGTGTAACTGTAAGGAGGCTCAACTCTACTATCATCATAACACAAGGCCCAATATGTCCATGTCATGGTACACACGAATCACGCAAGCACCCAAGTGAGCAATGGATGCTATCCGGAATCAGTTCTGTACCTTGCTTACAGTGGGTCATTGACCATCACAATGTGACTTCCGTTGTCGGCGCCTTCTGGCTCTTGACGACTGGCTAGTGTTGTCGACCTCTTACTGACACATGGGCTGTGCTGTACCTTGAGCGTGGAGTAATGTATTTCGAAGACGGGTAGTGTATTGCGTGACTGGGAGAAATGACTGAGCCTTGACGTTCTTGATGTTTTTGAGACTTCCTCACGGGGTCTCCGGAAGTGAGGTTGAGGAGTAAGGGTCATTGAGCTAGGAAAGTGAGACAACCTTGGAACAGGAAGGAGCGATGGCGATGCACGTGATTTCCCTGAAGCCCTCACATGACTTCGAAGGGCTGCCCAGATACCTAGGTAACAATTCCCACTGACGCGATACCGGACGGCGTTGTTGAAGCAGGAGCACGATGCAGGTGCTGCGGTACGACGTGTGCTAAAAGCACCGACTTGTACAACAGACGGCTGATGACAGGTGCTGTTTTCGACTACCGCGCAATATCGACCATTGACATACCGTGTGAATGATGAGGCGCGATGAGGGCGACTTTGTTTGTTGGCGTGGAAGAGCTGGGGAATGTCTTGCACGCGTCTCGCAGTCACGTCGCCCTTTTCTACCGAGCCCGCCCGACTTGGGCGGTCGCAAGCAGGCACATCACCCCAGCAGACGCGCACTCACTGAGATTACGACCGCGCCCGCTTTATACCGCCCCTGAAGCTCACCGTCTCGGCCTTGGTAAAGGCTGACTGCGCTCGCATCCTCGACTGAGTCGCACGGCAGCTGCTCCTTCCTAGCTCACCGCCCGCTGCGCATAATTGGGTCGCAAGCAGAACCCACTGCACGTTACGGGCTCCCGCGTCATTCTCGAGCAAACTTGTTGCACTACACGCAAAATATTACAGCGAGGAAATAATTTGTCGGCCGCTAGAAAAACATGTTCGTCGCCTTGTAGCCCGCCCTATTGTCTGTTTCGCGTGAAAGGCTGGTGAGCACTGCCCCTCATTGTTCATTCGCCCATGGCTTTCCCCATCAGAGCTAACCATGAAGCGTACCAGCAGAACAAGCTTAAGTCGCCAGGGTCTACTCTTTTTTCCGCCTGCTTCACCTCCGCAGCGCAGCCCTGCTTTTCCGCACATACCCAATTCGAGGGTGCTACTCGACTCTCGCACACACCTTCCCCGCACTGCGAAGTAATCCACCGCAAATATGGCGTGGCAACCCCAAGAGGAGCCCCTGCGACAGCTGGCGCAGTGTCTGAGGGACTCGCTGAGCGGCCATGATCAGAATGCGCGCAAGAATGCTGGAGAGGTCAGTTTGTCCCTGCTATGCATCGCATTGCTGTAATGTGCTGACCGCGGCGACCACACAGATGCTCAAGTCGGCCCAAACTTCACCTGACATCGACAAGTACCTGGCCTACATCTTCTCCAGCAGCCAGCCCCCGTCCGTCGTGAACATGGACGCCACTCAATACTTCCAGACGCGCGCTGCGGCCGCCGTTATGCTCAAGAACGACATCAAGACCGGCTACAAATCGATGCCCGACTCCACCAAGGACTACATACGATCAGTGATACTTGCGGGATTGCAAGACTCGACTACGCAAATACGGGGCTACGCGGGGAATGTCATAACGGAGATTGTGCGCCAGGGCTCTATTATGGGCTGGCCCCAGATTCTTTCAGAGCTGGTCGGCATGGTCAGCAACGCCGACGGCAGTGTCTCGACACAGGCGCAAGAAGGCGCCATGGGCGCGCTGCTCAAGATCTGTGAGGACAACAGGAAGGCTCTGGACCGGGACTACCAAGGACAAAAGCCCCTCAACTTCCTCTTTCCCCAGCTGCTCGAACTCACAACAAGCCCCCAGCCCCGAGTACGCGCCGACGCATTGGCCGCTATCAACGTATTCGTCCCAGAGAAGCCCCAGGCCGTCGTCGCGAACATCGACATGCTCATGCAGCAGCTTTTCAAACTAGCCACTGACCCCAGCGAAGACGTGCGGAAACACGTCTGCCGAACCTTCGTCCACATAGCCGACATCGCTCCTCAGATGATAATACCACATATGGAGGGTCTGGTCGAATTCATGGTCGCACAGCAGCGCACTGAGAACAATGCAGACCTGGCTTTGGACGCGGCCGAGTTCTGGCTGTGTGCCAGTGAGGATGAGAAGATGAGGGACCACCTTGGACCATATCTGGCCAAGATAATACCTGTATTGCTATCCAGCATGGTGTATAGCGAGGATGAGATTCTCCGTCTAGAGGGTGAAGAGGAGGACTATGAGCAGGAGGATCGGGAACAAGACATCAAACCTCAGTTCGCATCAAGCAAGGCCGCGCGACTTACCACAAACGCGAACGGCGAGACGGTCCCAGGCTCAAATGGAGCCGGATTACCCACAGGCGATGACGATGGTCTCAGCGACGGCGAGATTGACGACTTTGACGACGATGACGAGTTCGGCGACCCCGAGGAGATGTGGAACCTTCGAAAGTGCTCCGCTGCGGCCCTTGATGTCCTCGCATCCGTCTTCCACGAGGCCGTATTCCAGGCGACTCTTCCATACCTCACAGACAACCTTAACCACGCTGAATGGCCCAACCGGGAGTCCGCAGTTCTGGCTCTTGGCGCTATTGCGGATGGCTGCATGGAAGTTGTGGAGCCGCATCTTCCCATGCTCACTCCATTCCTCCTGACACTACTGAACGACCCGAAGCCTGTTGTGCGCCAAATCACATGCTGGACTCTCGGTCGCTACTCGGGATGGGCTGCGCATCTTGACGGGGCTGGCAAGAAGCAGTTCTTCGAACCAATGATGGAGGGCATTCTGGTGAAGATGCTCGACACCAACAAGCGCGTCCAGGAAGCTGCGGCGTCAGCCTTTGCAAATCTCGAGGAGAAGGCCAACGTTGAGCTAACCCTATACTGTCCCGTCATTGTCAAGCAGTTCGTACAGTGCTTTGCTATGTACAAGGACCGAAACATGTTCATCCTTTACGACTGCGTTCAGACACTGGCCGAACACGTCGGACCTGCACTGGCAGACGACTCGCTCGTCCAGACACTTATGCCCGCGCTCATCCAACGATGGAACAAGGTGTCAGACCAATCAAGAGAAATGTTCCCATTGCTGGAGTGCCTTTCCTATGTTGCCACAGCTCTCGGACCCAAGTTCGCACCATACGCAGCTGGCATATTCGCTAGGTGCATGAAGATCATCCATCGCAACCTCGAAGAAGGCCAAATGGCGGCTGAGATTCAGGGTTTCGAGCCTCCGGACAAGGACTTTTTGGTGACAAGCCTCGACTTGCTCAGCGCCATCATCCAAGCCCTCAACTCCCAGGACAGCGCGACACTGGTCACACAAGCACCAAACTTCTTCAACCTACTGGTTGTGTGCATGCGGGACCCGAACAACGACGTGCGCCAGTCTGCGTACGCGCTCCTCGGAGACTGCGCCATCTACGTCTTCCAACAACTCCAGCCTCATCTACGCGACGTCCTTACCACCCTCATCACACAATTAGACGTTTCGCGGATAGATTCCAACAGTCTCGACACTGGATACTCAGTCATTAACAACGCCTGCTGGTCCGTCGGCGAGATTGCCATGTGCCACAAAGAAGGCATGGAGCCCTATGTTGAGCAGTTGCTCCAGAAGCTGGGTAACATCCTCTTCGACGAGCGCGTCCCCGAGTCTCTAAACGAGAACGCAGCCATTGCTCTCGGTCGTCTAGGTCTTGGTAGCGCGCCCTTACTCGCCCCCCATCTCGCTCAAATTGCCCCTCCTTTCCTCCGCGCTATCAGGAAAGTGCAATGGACGGATGAGAAGTGCCACGCACTCACTGGGTTCATGTTGATTGTGCTGGCCAATCCAGGAGCCATGGAACAATCTCTTCTGGAGTTCTTCAGCGATATGTCTCAGGCTGATCGGAATGTTGTTCGCGGACCTACGGCTGGTCGACAGGTGCAGGAGACGTTCCAGAAGGTGAGATCACATCCACGCTTGACAACGAAGAGTACATTCAGCTAACACCGTTACCAGGTCATCCAGCAATACAAAGGCATGATCGGCAACTTCGACGCCTTCCTCGGCGGCCTGCCTTCGGAGCAGCAAGCTCGCTTCCGCGAGTTGTACTCCGTCTGAGTACATACAAAAACCGTCTCAACTTCCGATATCATCATTTCCCACACGTGTGTGTGTGCTACCGCGGGCGTTGAATAAGGAATAGGACAAGGGCATGTCTGGTCTGGATCTCAGCTTAGAGGAAGAGGTGGAAATACCGGAAATACCAGATAAGAGGAGGAAATGGGACTAGTGATAGCATTTTCGGCAGGCAGGCAAATAGGGGTGGCAGGGTGAATATCTATATAGAACATGTGTGTTTTATCTCTTCTAGCGAGCGAAGCGATTCAGTTTGATGTGCGACGATTGAAGAGGCGATGATAAGTTCGCACGTATGAAACATTTCCAAGGCGTTTTTTTTTTGAGCGGATGTAGGTAGTATAGTAGGTAGTCTTAGTTTAGCTTTAGTATAGTTCTATTTCATGTTCGACGTTTTTTGCAAGTGCAATCAGAAGCGAGGGAGGTGTTATAATGAGTCCTCATGTATGTGGTTGCGGTGTGTCTACACGTGGCTTGATCTAGTAGGCTATGTTGGAGTGAAGATGTGTCTAGGTTCACGCGCTGTGACTGAATTGCATCGATATAAGACGGTATGCGGGTGGAAATAGGGTCGCGAGGATGTGTGAGAAGGCGGGTGTGCAGCTGTGTGCTTGCTGCTGTAGTCGCAAGATTGCCGCGTGAGTAGATGACGGAAGCGCATCTTTTAGACGCTCAGTAAGTCCTGTGGGTGAATAGAGAGCTGATAGTCAACATAGCCGTCGTCTAGTCAGAGATGCATAAGAGGAGATCTGCTGTCTTGCCACTTGGCAATGCCGCTCATTGATCGGTAACGAAGTCGCCGATTGATGTAGTTGCGTGGTCCTCCAAGCTGCTGATAGGGCAAAAGGTTAGGGCGCGTAAGGCATGCGCGCACGTTGATAGGGCCGTACAAGGGGCTGTGCTGAAGTCGATATCCCCGGAAAGAGGGCAACTGTCGGACTTTGACGATGGTGTTGTGCTTCCAAACATGAGTAGGGAGATGGCGAGCGAGCAAGGTAGCTCTCCGTTCATGGAAGTTGCTCAACCATGTTATCTTTTTGTAATCTCATGCAGGAAGCGACTTGGTTGTTGCTTCCTTCAAGAGGCGTGAAGCGGGGTTGCTCAGCCCCTCCACAGTCGAGCTGAAAATGAGGCAGTGAGATGCGCCACGTAGGGATCATCGATCATACATCCACCGCCATCCTCGCTTTGACTTTTGCTGAGCACTTGCCACTTTGTCCCTCTTCCGAAACTACAATTATTCTTCTCGTGGTCTTCACGCAACATCCCGCGGTTGCGTCTCTCTTCACTTTTATCATTGCCGTCTCGCGGCTTTCGCTCAATAGCACGCGCCTGTCTGCTCCATTACCATGACCAGCCTCGCCTTTCCCGGTAACACAACTGAAGATGGAAGCTACAATTTCGAAGTCAGCGGCTTCTACGGCCCAGGAGGATGGGCAGCTTGGTGCATCAGCCTCATCGCTCGTGGGCGCCGATTTTGGTCGGGGATTACACAAGCAACTTCCACTTCATCGCTTATGCGCTTTACATGAACTGGGCAGCCATGGATTCTTTCCGATTTCTGTCCTCAAGACCAAAACTGGATGAATGGGATTTGAGAGAGAAAAGCTTAGATCGAGATCACTTCATCAGTATTACAAACGCTGTTGATACATGGATCTTTCAAAAGCACTGGCCATCGGATCTGGACAAGCACAGACTGTGGGAAGTAGACACAGTCCCAGCAACGAAGAACATTACGTGTCAAACTATTGGAACCAAAGTCCAACTCAGCAACATGACAGAGCCTTTCCCTGGACTATGGGACTTATACCAGATGCCCACAACAACGGATCTTACGAGTGAACTTGAAAGAGTTCAAACTCAGCTCGCCATTGCCACAAAAGCACTCAAGAGACAAGGTTCTCCACTATGGAGCCAGGTGCATCAATCACAAGCAGCACTGGCAGTTCTGAATGTTGGCATTGCAAATTCTTGGATACAGCTGTTGGTTTGCATGTCGCAGGCGGGCAAAAGTACTTCTATCGCGACAACAAAATCATGCCTAAGGCGCCACTTCATCATAACAACTGGCTTGATCCTTCCTTCAATCGTACAGCTGACGGATTTACTACTCCACAATGGAGACCTCGTAAATAGACGGTTCAGGTACATAGTATTAACATCAGGGATCCTGCTAATGACTAATTTTGGTTTTCATAACAGCAGAATCTTCGATATTCTACTACCTCGTCTGGGCACTGTTCTCAAATGCGCCCTTGCGTTGGTTTGTGCGCTTTGGAGCGGAGGGGTGTTTGCGCTCTCTTTCTGCTCACTTCGATGTATAGCTTTCGAAGGACCAAGATGCGGCTTGATGCCAAACACGCCTTTCAAGATTACGGAGATGGACCAAGGGTTCGCTTTATTCGCTGCACTTCTTTATTTTGTGTATGACTTTCGTTCGTTATTCGTTAGGTTCTTCAAGTTCTTGAGGCTTCACTTCGAGAAAATGCTTTTCGGGGCTGGAGCACATCACAACACATGGGCTGGCATGCCGCTCGGGCTGCCATTTTGATGAAGCATGCCTGTGGGATAGACCAAGACTTTGTAGCGTCTCGGGGGTTGATACGATACTTTTTCAGTCGTTCCACTGTGTTGCATGTTCTTTGGCCGTTCTGGATGGCCTTTACACATGGAGCTCCATGATACTTCCGATATTGCTATCCATATGCTGAATGAACGAAATGTCATACACAATAGTTCAGTCATAGTACGTCAAGGCCTCCGAGGTGAAGTCAAAACGAATGTTAAAGGACCAAGACCACATTTTGCCTACTGCGAAGAAATGAATGAGCATGTTCTACCTTCACATACCCGGGGCATACCTTACTCTTCGAAGAATCCAGTTCCCACACAACTTATGACACAACCACCCATCCATCCACCATCCACAGCACAAGCCGCACAAACCACACCCACACATATCCACCCCAAGCGCCCGGTACCGCCGATGAACATTGACAGCTGAAACTCCCCTCTCCCCCCCACCTTCACCAGCATGTAACATCGCCCACGATCTGAAACACAACACCGGTATCAGGCCACCCAATATTCATAGAGAAAGCCATAGACTACCGTATCTCCCATGCTAAACGTCCATGCTGAACGACTCGCCGGAAAGCGAAGACTGCGCAACTGACTCAGCATACCGGTCGTCGATCACGTGTGGGGTCACATAATCTATTGAAAGAACCTTGGAATAGCGAACAAGGCTCATCGGCCTGATTACCTGCCAGATGAGTGATATTACGGCCGAGGCCGAATGTTTCAGGTTACGGAGGTATTGCTCACCAACGCAAAACATTGGGTTATGTATCAGGTCACGAAGATGGTTGGCTGGTGTGTAGTATTGGGATTGGCATTGCCTTTAGGCTTATTGGGGTGAATGATAGTTGTAGCGCAGTAGTAATAGTAGTAAGTAAGGTTCAGGCGGGTGGGCTTGCATAGGCAGGCGGGTTTGTAGTGGGCGATATATTGGCAATATGGAGGATTGGAGGGGTGAGTATGATGGGGTGGTGTGCGTGTGTCTGGGATGTGAGATCGACGATACATAGCAGATATGCGTGGATATCAAAACGTTGATTTTGCAATCGTGGTGGTGCATGTTCGGCCGGTGGATCAACACCCCCAAAGCGTTCGGAGGAATTGACAGGTCACATCACAGTGCACGCAATGGCCCGTGAGGGCGGAGAAGAGGAAGTGTCTGTGTGATTCTCTGTGTCGCCTGCCACACTTGCCGGTAGAAATCGCTTCCGCGCCAATGGTAGCTCAGGGTGCGACGCTTTTTATAGCTCTGGGCCGACGGGTGGAGAGGGATGCTTTGCATGGTCGTGCAGGTGCAAAGTGTGGCTTGCAGATGGCTGGGGAATGTGTATTGCGCGCGCGCTGAAAACTCGACATTTTGTGTCAGAACTTGCATTTGGTAGCCGGCTTGGCTGCGATGTCTTGTTGTCGTGTGACTGCCGGTGTGGTGTCGCGACATGAAGCCTCTTCAGACGTCATAAAATGTATGTATAGTAACGTTCGGATGTTTTTTGTGGTTGCTGAATCGCTGAGTCGGTTAGTAGTGCGCTGGCTTAGTGTACGCTGGAGCGACGCTGAGGCTACGCTGAAAAGGCGAATAGGCCATCGGAAAAGACCGATGCGACGATGGACGACAGATGCGAGTGGAGAGGTGTCTTGTAACCCTAGTCGCAGAACCCCAGAGAAAACATGGCTGCATGGGTAGCCCTAGATGCATGGTCGGCTGCAAACTCCCAGGGTAAAAGGACCTTAATCCTAAGAATAGCCACCACGGATCTATGACAACCAAACACCAGCTCGACGTAGGCGTGTGGCTGAAGGAAGACTAGCCTGCGAATACACATGTTGTCGCATGAACCTGCTTTCGCGCATTCCGCTATGTCATCTAGTAGAGTTTTAGCCTCGGTGGTTGCAAGAGGTAGCTGGTAGGTAGGCGACGGGTGCCGCCGCGATGCCACTGGTTCCTGGTTTAGAACTCGTATCTCGTGGCAGCTACTTGTGCTCCACCACGCGACGGTCGCGACGGTATCGCGCGTATAGACAACGTCATAGGTACAGCCCTATGAGGATGTCGGCGACGAAATCGAGATATCGTCACAGCAGCTGCGATGTGTGGATGCAGGCTGTTGTGTCAGGCGCCCACGAGCAGGGTCGCGTAATTACTCAGTTACTGTATAGGCCCCGCCAGCAAGCATTCTCCGCTGCATGAGATATTGCCAGACGCGGGGACATTGAATTACCCAGTACCTAGGTATTGCGATGGTGTCGCCAACCGAATAGGCGATGCTACAGGCGAAGTCACCCACTCGTGGCACTCGTCGGAGCGGAAGTCACGCTTATTCATCGCGCGGCGCCCTTCCGTCGATAGCGGAGACAGGAATAGAGCGAGGTCCGCCGCCACTGCTCGGCGCAACTGGATGCGAAGGAGCGGTATGCGCATAGCGGCGTGAGGATGGGCCAGCGTAGTATCGATGGAAAATCAGCGCGATGAAAGTGTAGACCCTTTTTGCGTGCGGTCTGGTGACAGGTGACGCACGGAGGGCTATTTTTGACCGCGAGATATTGAGGGCCCCGGCTTCCGCAGTGTTTAGCGATCGCTGGTGGCATCGCATCAGCAACGTCAGTCTGATTCGACCGACGTCGCTGGCAGAGTCCAGCTTCGCATTTCGCGTTGATGAGATCTCGGGCATCCATGTCGCCCGTGGTCGCCCGTCACGCCCGTCACGCGTGGGCGCTGCCACCTCACTCAGGGCTCTGGAGCTGTCTGAAAAATTAGCAGCGCGCGCGCCCCGAAGCTGACCCGGCGAGCAAGCATGGCGGCCTCCTTCACCCACTATTCCGCAGGCGGCTTCCAACTACCCGTTACAGCATGGCCAGCGAGCTATCCAGGTGCTACTGGTCGATCGTTCTCCACGCACGGCCCGCGCAGCTGTTGGCGTTTCCTCGGTCGTCGGACCTGAATGGCCGTTTTTCACGCCTCTTGCGCTCTGAGCCCGAGCCCCAGCTGGAGCGGCTCATGCACCTGCACGCTCAAACGTCTCCGTCCCAAGCGGATTGACAGGGGCTTTGACCAGAGGGCCACCAAAGGCTGCTTTCTGCGACATGGCCGTCGGCGAACTAGCACCTTCACACTGCACCCTAGCCCTGGGCTCAACCCTCGCCCGACAGGGGCCGCTTCATTCATCCAAACACGTCCATCGTCTTTGAGGGACGCCGTGCTGCATGTCTGAAAGCGCCCTGCCGACTGCGAGGGTTCATGGCTCGTTGGAACCTTAATCCCCACGGGAGTTACACCGGGGCTATGTCATACGAGCAGGAGCCAGCCGGTGCCATCTGGCAATCAGTCACTCCATCGTCTGTAGCTCCCGCAAGCTTCTCTGCCCTCCCTGCTAGCCTCTCCCGTCTCGCGGGCTGCCACCCAAGTCCCTCTTCCGCCGCTCGTGGCGTCACTGCTATTTGTGTGGACGCTACCTCGGGCTAACCCTACCTGGCCCCGTTTCTCGACGTTTGTCGTCTTTGGGACCGAGCACAAGTCACCCTGCGCTTTTGCCCGCATACCACCCAAGTCCCTTCTTCAGCCTGGCGAGCCTCTAGTCCATAGCCTTGTCCTCATCCTGCATGGTCATTGTGCAGGGGGTAGGTTGCAGACGAGCTTGACCACTTCCGCTGTCACGTCGTCCTGTCGTACCCTCTTAGCCTGTCCGCCGGAGGTATTGCTGGCCTTGCGTCAATATCTCTCCAGCCCTAGAGCTATCTAAGCTCATCCCATCTGCACTCTGCACTATATATCACCAGAACGCCCACGAACAGCCTCCAAATCAACACCCTGTCCAATTTAGTCACCGGTTTCGACCCCATTACCCTCGCTTTATCAACCGCTCGCCAGATCTACCGCCCGCATATACACAGCCCCTCGTCTATCCCACCTTCCCGTCCATCTCGCATACCACACAACAAGAGAACACTGCCTACGACTGATCCTGTACCCTGACGTGCAACGACGACCACGCCGTACGGTCCACTTCCCACTATCGCTAAACTACTTCATCTTCCTCTTGAAAAATGGCTGGTCCCGGTGGAGGCCCTTCAAGGCGCAGCCATACCAAGTCCCGAAAGGGCTGCAAGACGTGCAAGAGGCGGCATATTCGCTGTGATGAAACATTCCCGCAATGGTAAGCACCAACATCTCTTTGTCCACGACTCATGTACTAACATCTACCAGCCGCAACTGCACCAAGCACCAGGTTCGCTGCGACTACATGGACAGTCCAACTGCCATGATGCCAGAGTCTCCCCAGTCTCCTCAGCAGCCCAACCTGCTCTGGACACCCGAGATCGAGGCCACCATCGAACTCTGGAGACAGACGGGAGAGTTTCCTTTCCCCGAGCTCCGAGTATACCCACAGCCGCAATGGCGCGCCTTGACGACGGTTGACCTCCGTCTGGTGCACCACCTTGCCTCTATCTCGAATGAGATGTTCAGAAATAGGACTTCGAAATCGACCCTCTGGACCGACATGATGCCCAAGTACGCACCTACCACCCCAAGCGACCACGCCCAAAAGCAACACTAACGTTTCTAGATTCTTGAGCATAGCCGCAACCCATCCATTCGTTATGCACAGCATCCTCGCCTTCTCTGCCTCGCACTTGGCCTGGATCTCTCAATCAACCGAAACCCGAAACCTCGCATTCCATCACGCAAGTCTTGCTCTCAAGGGCTTGCACGACGGCATCACCAACTTTACTAAGCACAACTCGGATGCTGTACTTGCGGCGTCTCTCCTGCTTGCATGGCAGGCGACAGACTGGTAAGGACTACCCGAATATATTGGGGTAATTAAAACTGACGCGGTCATTTAGGCGAGGCTGGGCTTCTCTGGTCACAGGCACGAAGACTGTAATCCAATCCATGCAACCTTGGAGACATGAGTCTCTGTTCGCCGACTACATTGCAGAGCACACGCCTATGCCAAACCGACACTTTATGAACCCGATCAGTACCCCAATATCACCAGAAGGAAGAAGAGAGCACATGAACGCCCTGGTCGATATCCACGCCTCCCTCCAACGACTACAGCCCTACCTCACTCGCAACGAACAGGAATCGAAATGGGTGGATCAACTCAAGGGCTACCTCGACCGCCTACGATCGTCTAACCAGCCGCAAAGCCCGGAGGAACAGTTTAACCAGCTCTATGCATTACGGAAGTGGCTGTTCTGGGTTCCCATTTCACTTCTAGCTGCGAAGCGTGGAGACGTCAACGTCCTGGTTGTTCTGGCTCATTTCTACGCTACTGCGCTAGCCTTGGAGCCAATGTTCCCGGATGTTGCTTCTGTCTTTGTCGCGGACCTTTCCCTTCGCCCATTGGAGGAAATAAATCAGCTGGTGCAGAGTTTCCAAGACCCTCGATACGATGCGCGCATGCAGACCATGTCCTATCTGGTGCAATTTCCTATCGACATGGTCTCGTCTTATAAGACCCGGCGAGAATGGTCTAGACAACAGATGACATCTATTTCGCCGATGCAGCAGCAGTCGGCCTACGCACTGGAGAGCATCAACCTGGACCTGGAAAACCACATTGCACAATACAGCTACGGCCAGAGCCTGTCTCCCGCGTTTGCGCCATCACCGCTCACGTTCCTTCCCCATGGCATGGCTTCTGCACCGACGTCACCGTACCTCGAAGTCCCGCGATCTGGCACCGTCGACACGTATGGCACAGCTAGCAGCTACGCATCGTCGAGCAGCTATGCGTCTCCGCTGGGGTCGCCTGCAGCGCTGCTGCCGCCATACTCGGCCCCACAAGAGCATGCATTCGCATTCGGAATGCAATCTGGTTATCCCAGCGGGTTCGTGGCTACACCTATCTGGACGTGAACGACGCGCTGAACGATCCCCCAGGAACCAAATGACTACTCCGATGCAGATTGTCGCTTCTCAATCACATACTCCCGCGCTGGACGATGTAGATGACAAAGGCCAGGCGTCCACTGCGGGGTACCTTCCCAGCCAGTACAACCACGCCTGAGAGCACCATGTCGGCGGAAATTCGAGGAACCATGCGCACGCAACGAAACCTGACATCCGCCCGGCCCGTCCTCGCTGTATCCACAGGTGTGCGAGACGAACAATTTCCGATCGATTGATCTCTGTCAATCATGACACCTGAGTCGGACCTATGACATGCCACCACTGGCACGGTGCTGTGGCTTCCGCCGTAAGCCGTTCGCGGTTTGGCTGCTGCGGCGCTTCGGCGCAATATCCGGACAGACGCAAGGTGGACGGAACAACAAGTGGACATGTTTCGCACCAACATGCAACGCGCGCATCGTCCCCTGTTATGTCAGCCGCGGTTGGACCGGAGTTCGCTACATTGTAGGAAAAGGCGCATCGAGCTGCGGGACTGATGCCCGGCGTGGAGGAAGCCTGACGAGGCTCTCACAGTACGCCACATTAACGACATAACGGAAAGCTTGCATAGCGCAGCGAACGAACAACCACTCTGAGGGAAAACGTCTTCCTCATTGAGCGTCGTCCGCACTTCTCCGAGTACAGAGAAGAGCAAGGATACTTAGGCACCAGCTAGATAGCAATGCACAGAAGAATTAAGGTTGTCCAACACTGTCCTAGTTTCTCAGCCCTAGTCCTAGTTTCTCCATGTGATGGCCAGGGTCTGCCCTGCATGCTCGCGTGAAAGATGGACAGGTCAGCTACCAATTTTAGCCTGCTGCCGCCAATCAAGACCGAATCCCCCACCATCGCTTCCCATTATCAATTATCAACCCAGCACTGCGGGTTTACGTACAAGCATGTTGCCGACAAATGCAGTCTCGATTCAGCGCAATAGTTCTCTTCCAATGCCGTCCAAGACGTAATTCCCAGGTTTTCCCTGATGGGTAAACCCTGACGAAAGAAAGGATAGTTAAGGATCAAAAGACAACGGCCGCGCTAAGGTATGACCTACAGCGTACAGTAGGCTCGAGCTTGATGTCATACCAGTGCGCTGGATTTCGCTTTTCGCGGGTAGCGGGATAGGATTTGCTGCTCTCGCCTAGCCTGGCTAACGCGTACGAATCGTCACACCGTTCTCTCACCAGCCACGCACACATGCTATCTGCGCCAACCTTGTTTTGTGTGGGATTGCGAAAATGCTGTGATGGCTGCACCGCCACAGAATGCTCCGGCTTGGCGTACTATTTGTTGGTGCAGAGACCGGTCAACGTTAGGGAGATAGGGCTGATATGGTGTGTTCGAAGGGACTTGCGCATCACGATGTCGATTGGTCGTTTTTGCGTGCGGCGTCAGGCGTTTGGAGGATTCCAATGCATAACCATAACGACACAACGGGAGCGGCATCCATGTCAGCCACAGCATGCAAAGTGGAAGGTGCAAGCGAATTCCTATGACTTTCTCTCGCAATTATTCCACTTTCTCGCTGCCTTTCCCCATTTCCATCGCCAGCCCATCACACACTTGCCGTCGTCGCAACACTTGCTTGTCAATAAGAAGGCTGCCTTCGGCTTTGCGACCCCAAAGCGGTTCACCGACAATTCCAGCACTTTGTTACGTCTTAGCTAATAGTGCTCACGCCAGGGTCTCCAGGGTTGCTCTTGGATTGGGACTGCGAGAACCATCTCCTCGGCATCTCGGTACTTGAGCTCTTACAAGGCATATCCATGGTCTGCCCGAAGAGCGCGAGAGAAAGAGAGCTACCCGGTAGTGTTGCAACTTGCAGGTGAAAAAGTTTGGGTCGTCTGCTGGCCAGCTGCTTCAAACATCCCAGATAGGCGTTGCATCATGGGAGTCCGGCAGGTTGCTTAGCCGCGTCCCTGGTGTCGAGTTAGCGGAAGGACGATGGACCAGGGCAGGCGAGTAGAAACTCTGTGCACGCGCTTGCTTGCATCCCGAGGTCCTCTCCTCCCTCCAACAAACGTGCCTCCCAATGTGAGAGGGCGACCCACAAGAAATTTCCGCCGTTCCTGAGGGACGCTCTTCAAGCGGCTCCGCTCTCTTGGAACGTTTGGGCTCCGCTGTCTCCATCGCGCCCTACACGTTTTTTTCTCTGCAGCTGGCCGCTGAGAGTCGGACGTCCAGGGCATGTCCCCCACTCTCCCGTGGCCCACGGCCTCCGTGGTGTGGGCTGTTGCGGTGCTATTATGCCGAGATCTCGTCTCGAGGACATGTAAATGGAGTAGGTTTGCATAAATGATCACTCATCACCTCCACCTAAAGAATCGGAACTTTGCGAACTATCGGATGATGCAGATGGTTTTCCACTCGCCATAGTATCCTCTTGTCGCAGCACACCATGACACTCCAAAATTCTGACCTGGCAGAACCCAACGGGCACTATCCCGTGGTGTACCAGCGCGCTGACTCGAGTCTCACTCGACGTTGGTTCTTGTTCTCACCGCACTTGGAATCCACCAACCACCGCCCGGGTCTCGGATCTGGCTTTTGTCCGGCTTCCGAAGGGAGAGGAGAAAACGTGACGGTGACGATCAACCACCAAACCAAACAAAAAAAAAATGCGTGAGCTCGGTCGGCCGAAGGATGCGCACCTGCGCTCGCGCACCCTGCCAGCGCTCACGCACCAGCACCTGCAGGAAAGCAGATCTCTACTTTCTGACAGCCGTGCAGCCCCAGCACCGAGCAGCAGCCCCCGATTTCTACTAATACCGAACAGGTCATTGATAATTTCTATTCTGGGGATCAAGCGTGCATGGGTGGGTGGGTGGGTGGGTGAGCCTCAATGTGGTCATTGTCATGTCGAGCCGAGGGTCGGTCGGTCGCTGTAGGTACATCATGTACTGTGTGTACATGAACCTAGGCGCGATGAAGCCGAATGCTGGAGAAAGTTCCGACCGACGACATGATCCGCGCGTACATAAGGGGTGGCTGAACGAAAGAACGAGTAGAGCCTCGCGTCTGGCACGGACACCAGAGCTGCGTTAGCCGTGTGGCTGGCCTGTCCCCGACTTGTGTCGCGCTCAACCATCGCCATGGCGCGTTTTTCGCGGAGAAAGCCACGATGCCAAAGTTTGTTTTCCTCTGGTTCACATCACCTCGGACAAGCACGATCCGATGGGTTCTGGCGTTTCTGGCGCTCTTCTAACGCCGCGTCGCATTGCCACGTTTCTGCGCAAAAGCTTTGGAAGCGAAAGCCGACCGTCGACGCTGCTAATTAAATAAGTTCGCGAAGACTAATACCCAACTGCCTAAACTCTACGTCGACCCCCAACCATCAGCACGCGGAGACATCTCCTACACACACACACACCTTTTTCGCCCGCACATCTGCCTGAACTGATTGCCGTGTCGTCGCATCGCACCCCACGATGTCATTATCAGTCGATTCCCGCATTCCTTCCTTCCGACCGCCCACGCCCACACTCCGATAACTGACTACTAGTCCTGTTTAGTCGGAGAGCTAAGCCTCACCTTTGTATGCTTTCCATGCCTCCAAACCCCTCCTAATTGGGGTTTTGGGGGATGGGCTAAGCTGTATGCGGGCATATCTAAGACGGGGGGAGTTGACCCGCTGGATGGTAGATCTGCTGGTACTGTGCATGCGACTGCGACTGCGACTGCGATTGCGACTCTGCTGTGCTACTATGTACTGCTATTCACGGTAGTGAGGATGTTACCTTACGGCGAGGTTGCAAAGGGATCAGCGAATACACTGACACGTAGCGTGTGTATTTGGATATGCAACGCATATCGTGGCATCACGGGACTTGCACTCACAGCACCGCTGCCTTCGCTACTACTAAACACATCGATCCCAACTCGAACAGCCCAAAAGACACTTGGTGTACACCGCGTGGCAGGCGTGAAACATAGCTGTTGAAGATCTTTTCCCCTGCGTACAAACGTCTAAGACATGATTCGTACATCGTACATCGACAAACCTCCCAAACCCAACAAGCCTTTCTCAACCCTGAGAAAACAGTGGAAACGCACGGCCTCCTCTCGGTCCTACATCCCTCGCAAGTTGGGCGAACTGCATTAGGTAACGTGACTGGGTGTCGTACGCGGTGTTGATCGCTTCGAACGCGACGCGTAGCTTCTGCACTGGCTTCTACTCGGTACCGTCATACATTCTCGTATTTACGGCACGTCCCATTAGCGCGGCGCTGCCATTAATGCATGCGTGAGGCTGAAAGTACGGTAGTGGAACGTGGATGTGGGTAGGGTAAGACTTTTTTATAACTCCGAAATACGAGGTTGGCGCGAGCAGCAAGATGTCGGCCAGGGACGATAGGGTGATGATTGGAGGGTGTGGGATTTGATGATGTCGATTGGGTATATTTTTGTATGTTGGATGGTAGGAGCTGAGGCCTTGGCTTCCGATGTGGTTACGCTGGTGAAAGGGTGGGGGGATTTAGCTGCACATGGGAATTGCATGCATGTTGTTTCGGGGTTTGATGGGATTTGTCGAACTCTCGGCCGAGGGAAATGGGGATGTGGGGTGGTGTATTTCTATGCGTATGTTGAAATACTTATTTCTAGCTTCCTGGGTCAACGGCAAACTACCTCTGGACGCTATGCGAATTGTGTGGTTCTGGTCTGGACTACTACACTTCTTGCGTGCTGAGAAGATACAAGGGGGATCCAAATTGGTAATTAGCTACACGTGCTCCTATTCTCATGGGTCATCTTGTCGGGGACGTGTTGACGAGGAATGCTCTTCGGACTTGCCGATGATGGGCATGTATCCTGCCGTTTTCGTGTCTTTTTCGTGTCTTTTTCGAGACAGGGAGTAGTGAGTGGATGCCCTGATCTTCGAAACTGCGGTGAGAGAAGGGGTGGTTTCGTTGGTCCAGTATTGACACTGGTCGGACGGTGTCAGAGTAAGATCTCTTCGAAGAGTGAGTTGCGACAGTAATAGTGAGATATGTCTACCTAAAATAATGTGTGAAAACAAGATTAATTACGGAGATACATGAATTAGAAAAGAGCTTAGTGGAACTTGAGTCTATTCGCAAGAATTTGCACATGTCTAATCAAGAAAATAACACCATGCTATTAACCATCACCTACCTCTCTACAAACTAGCAAAACACTCTCAACCAACACTATGTCCGCACCCCTTCTCCCTCTCCCCAAACTCCTTCACCGCATCCACACACCCACTACACTTACAACCCCTCTTCACCTTCCCACACCCCAGCTTCCTCCCCAACCAACTCGGTACAGGCAAATCCCTCGCATCAGGACTCTTCCACCATCCCGGCGCACTATAATACTCACTACACATCTGCAATCTACGCTTACCTTTTACCGAATCTAGACCTCTTACAAGCACCGCCATATCTAAACTTACCCTAACACCAGACATGCTTCCTTCTTCACCTACTCACTTACCTGTGTGAAGAAGTTAGCTCAATATCTCAACACACGGGATCAAGAAAGTTTGATACGTAGCGACACAAAGTCAAGATGCGGAATCGAACCAAGACAACCCAAATGGATTTGATCTTGGTGATAAAGCTTTTGATGGCTTTATCCGTTCCGCTATGTTGTCGGCTGATGAGCTGATTTAGAATGCTTTACTGTGGTATATATATCGAGGGAAGTTTGGGCTGGGATTTTCGCTTTCATGGCTTGTGTGTGAGTGTGTGTGGGGGGAAGGTTGGAGGTGCGCGGGTTGCAATGATGATGTATGGTACCTAGTTCTGTTTGGGGGTTGGAAGCGAGATGGTGACTCTGTTGGGTGTAATGGTAGTAGCAAGCGTACCAGTGGTGGAACATTGATCCACTGCATTTCCTTACATTATTTCTGGTCGCTTGACTGGTCGAGTGGTGTCGTCTCTTCGTGTATGCTAGTAGTGTCTTGTCATTCGAGTTTGGGCCGCGCTCACTCCTCAGGCTGGATACCCTTCTTCTTCAACTCCTCCCTTTTCCTGCCCGCCCTACTCTTCGCATCCTCAACCCACGCGTCATACGCCCCATCACCCTCTTGCAACTTCGCCCTGGTAACGGCCTTCAATAGTTCGCCAACAAAGCCTACGAAATTGTGTCTCCTCAGAGAGTTTTCGTATAGCCACTTCGCGCGCTTGTCCTCCTGCTCTTCGAGTTCATCTTCGTCGCCTATCTCGCGTGCGCGGATGCGCAGGTCGCGACAGCAGGCCATGAGGTTGAAGCGGATTTCCGACGGGGGGTAGCGCGCAATGCGACGTTGGAGGACGGGGATTATCTTGTTGGGGAAGTCGCTCGGGGTGCAGGGGCCGTGGAGGATGGGCGCGGGTTGCAGGCCGTCGAGTTCGTAGAGTTTGTTGTTTATGGATGTGTAGCTGGGGGTGTGTGTTAGTGACCTGTGGGAGATAAGTGGATAGGATGGGAACTTACGCGATGAAGTGGAAGACATCGTCGTCTTCAGTAGCCGTCCGCTGTGTCTCATCGACGAAAGGCGAGGAGCGCGCGAAAGAGTTGTGGGTTTCGCGGATGAGGTCCGAGTTTGACAGTGTTTCTCCCCGTAACTATGCCTCTTATGAGCCCCTCATATCCAAAGCATACAGTCCCTGCCTTCACGTACCTCTGGCGGAAAGTCGCCAGCAAACTCCTTGAACTCCTTCAGTTCCTTGCCGATATCCACCTCCTCTTCCCTATTCAACAGCAGCGAAACAATCGCCTGTGTACCACACGCATTCTGTATCGTTTGCGCAGGGAAGAAGAGCTTATTCGCCGCCTCGTAGTCGTACGTCCCGTCTTTCGGTACGTCGCTGGGTTTCTCGCCGGTCGGATACTTGAAGAGGAAGATTACGCCGTACAGTGTGCCGAGGGCTTGTAAGTCCGAGGGCTCGAGTGTGGTGAGTTCTTCGAACTCTACGCCCTTGACACCGAGCTTCTCGATGAGGTATGTGAAGACACCCTGTGGGGTTGTTAGTTATGCGATTCTCGAGAAGGTAAGGGTGGGCTTACGGCATCAGACTCTATGGTATTCCAGCCTCCCGACATAGTTGCGTAAAGGTAGAGCGGTGAGGTGCGCGAGTGTGTTGTCGATGTGTTTGGACCTACGCCATCGACAGGCGCCGCCGGAACAACTCCTCGGCCCGCGCTTCGGAACGTTCCGATGCCCCACTATGAATCAAAGTGAACAAGGTCGGCCCATGTGCTGACCCTTCTACCCGGTATCGCTCCTGTTCATGGAATCATCTTCTCGTGTCACAGAACAAAGGTCTTGGCGAAGTTTTATAGATGCGGTCACAGCATGGGATCGACGCATCAGCCCTGCAATGACGTATACCTAGGTACCGCTCCAAAGTTTCACTTCATTCCAACCGTTTCCAAGACTACCTAGGTATGGCCAGTGCCAAGGCCGACGGGGCTCCTTACTCAGTACTTCTATAGTCATCTCTGATCTCTTTGCAAATTCCCCCTTGTCATATCTGTATACTGTAGATCTGCTGTGCACCGGCAGATAGATCGGGAGCACACTCCTCAGCCTGCTTCACGATAAGGTCATGTTCTCAGCTCCTTTCTCCTTTCAAGACTAGAGCTCTATTCCATTCACATCGGTCATCACTTTCTTTTTCGTCCTATTGGCAGCTATAGCTACTAGTATGCATCGTGAGTGGGACTGTGCTGAACCCTGGTCTGCTTCCCGAGCACGCAATGGAGTTGCAACTTCGCGCGATGGGCGTGGGTCGCGACTACCCAAATACGTCAGAGTGTAAACAAATCCCAAGGTATATCAATACCGTGCAGTCTAGAGAAGTCAACTCCTACCCTTAACCATGATTCCAAGTCAAATTCTACTGTTGCTGTCCTTCGGTGTAGCCGCTGTTACAGTGCGCTCTTCCAAACCCAACTTCATCTTCATTATTACCGACGATCAAGACTTGCATTTGAACTCGCTCGACTACCAACCTGCTGTACAAAAGCATTTCGCCCAGGAAGGTACTTGGTTCAAGAAGCATTTCTGCACCGTAGCACTATGCTGTCCATCACGAGTGTCGCTCTTGACGGGGAAAGCTGCTCATAACACGAATGTCACGGACGTCTCAGCTCCGTACGGTACGTCGGAGATGAAGAAGATAAGCTCGAAAACTGTACTGACTACTAGCAGGCGGATATCCTAGATTCATCGAGGAAGGTTTCAATGATGCTTATCTTCCCGTGTGGCTTCAGGAGGCGGGCTACAACACTTATTACACTGGAAAGCTGATGAATGGACACTCCATCTCTACATACGATGCACCACGAGCCAATGGCTGGAACAGTTCCGATTGTAAACATCCCAATCCCACTACAGCAACGCTGTCTACCCACTGACATCTACAGTTCTGATTGATCCCGGAACATACGTCTTCTACAACTCAACCATGACGCGCAACCACGACGTCTACAGAAACTCACCAGGAGAATACTCAACCGACCTCGTAGCCAATGCCGCAGTATCCTTCTTAGACGAAGCCATCGCAGCACCAGACCGGCCTTTCTTCCTCGGCGTCGCACCCATAGCCCCCCACTCAGAAACAATCACGAACCCACGCCCCACAAAGTTCAACCTACCCGTCCCCGCAAAGCGACACGAACATCTCTTCCCCGACGTAAAAGTACCCCGAACACCAAACTTCAATCCCTCCAAGGTACCACAATATGTCCCCTCCCCTCCGCACCGCATTGCCCCATCTAACACCCTCACCCCATGCAGCCAGGAACAGCATCCTACTTCTCCACGCTCCGCCCGCTCAACGCCTCAGAAATTGCCTACAACGACGCCTGGTACCGCGCGCGCCTGCAAACCCTTCAATCCGTCGACGACCTCATCGAGTCTATCATGAACCGCTTAAACGAAAACCCCAAGGTGCTGGAAAACACTTATCTGATTTATACAACCGACAACGGCTTCCACATCAGCCAGCACCGGCTGCCACCAGGAAAATCCTGCGGCATAGAAGAAGACATCAACATCCCCTTCTTCATCCGCGGCCCGGGCGTTGCCAAGAACGCTGTGATGAATATTCCGTCTAGTCATACGGATATCGTGCCTACGCTGTTTCATCTCGCTGGCATACCAGCCCGGGAGGACTTTGACGGGGAGCCCATCCCCGTTACGCATGAGATGCAAGAAACGGGTGGGAAGAGCGAACACGTCAACATTGAGTTTTGGGGCGAGTATTTGATAGAGGGGAATACGTTTTATGGGCGAGATGTTTGGGGGGAGAATACGTATAAGACGGTGAGGGTGGTGGGGGAGGAGTATGATTTGAGTTATACGGTTTGGTGTACGAATGAGCATGAGCTTTATGATATGAAGGTGAGTTTCATTCTCTTTCTCTGCCCCTCTCGCCCTCAATCTATACTCTAAAGGCTTGGGGGAAATGGGGTACTAACGAAGGATGGGCAGACGGACCCCTACCAACTCACCAACCTCCTCTCCACACCCAACACCACCACCACCACGCACATATCCACCTTCCCCATCATCCCGCTCACCGCCCGCCTCGACGCCCTCCTCCTCACGCTCAAGCGCTGCAAAGGCCGTGTGTGCACGAGACCGTGGGAGAAATTGCATCCAGAGGGCAATGTACGTAATCTGAAAGATGCTATGCATGCAAGGTACGATGTGTTTTACCTGGAGAAGCAGACGAAGGTTAGCTTTGATGAGTGTGCGATGGGTCAGATTTTGGAGGTCGAGGGGCCGCTTGAGCCGGTGACTTGGAGGGAGGAGTGGGATCAGTGGAATTGGGGTACGTGATGATTTATGTGAGAGATGGGTTGGCGGTTGGATGATGGGGGAGGAGGGGGAAAGGTGAGATGATGTGTGGTTGAAGTGATGGAACATAGTTTCTCGATACGCCTAAGACTTCGAGATCTAGATACGTGGGAAGGAGAGGAAAACTCTATCGTTCGCGCAATGCCAATTGGGATTAAAACAACGGGAACCGTCTTAATAAGGGGAGCAGAGAATAAGCAACACTTCATATCTTCATTCATTCTCATTCAATTGGTATATACTCCCATATCCATATCCATATCCACATCCAAACTATCCAACTCAACAACCCCACTCCATTCCGCCTCAACCTCAACCTCAACCCAACCCAACCTCAATCCAACCCAACCTCAATCCAACCCAACCCAACCCAACCCAACCACACCCATAAAGAAAAGAAAAAGCGAAAGAAAAGGGATATCTTCAATCGAAACCGCTACATTACGTCATGAACATGAAACATGAAAAGACATGGTATAGTATCGTGTGGTGTATGTATGCAAATGCACATGTATATGCATATAGGTAGATGCTAGAGGCCGTGAGGGGTATGCGTTATAAGCTTCATAGAGAAGAGAAAAGGAGAAATATAACAAAGGACAAAGGAAAAGAGGAGGAAATATGCGGGGTGGGGAGAAGGCGATGGAGGAGGAGGAGGAAGGCGAGAGAGCGTCTAAGCAGACGCAGCGCAGTACGCAAGCGGAGCCTCGAAGACGTGTTCGACTTCTGAAGCGCAGAACGAGGTTTCAGCGGGTGTTTGGTTGGAAGCAACGACATCCGTCTTCACCTCATCCTCAGCAGCAGCGAGGGGAGTAGACTGCTCCACAACGACGTCGAAGAGCTCGAGGTCTACAGCGGGGCTGGTAGATGTCTCTTCTTCCGCCTTCTCCTCGACAACAACCTCAACCTGAACCTCAACCTCAGCCTTCACTTCCTCAGCCACAGACTCGATCTCCGGGTCCGCAATCTCAAGAACCGGGACAGCAGTAGCAGTGGCAAACTCCGTAACCGTAAATGTAGAGTAACTCGTCGCAGTCATAGTAGCCGTGACGGCATTCATCATGGGCGCCGCAACCTCGGTGGGGAGCTCTAGCATCTGTGCCGACGCGGGTGCTTGCTGAGCAGCACGCATGTTCATCGCCATGTACGCAACCGCAACAGCCAGTAACAAGATAATAGAGTTGCGCTTGTCGCTGAGGAGAAGGATGATGTAGTTCTTCAGCAAGGTGCTGAGCGGTATTTGAGCAGCTGAGAGACGTGTGGCAGCTTCAGCGCTCTCCTGTTCCTTGATAGCAGTTTCCAGCGCACGGAGACGCTGGGCGACGGCGTCGGATTCAGCAAGGGCTTTGGCTTCGAGTTCAAGACGAACAGCCTCCTTCGCTTCGTTGAGCTTGAGCTGGAGGTCCTCTTCGAACTTCTTCTTCTCAGCTGCTTTCTCTTCAATGCTTCTTTGTAGAGCGGCGGCAGCCTCTTCGAAGCTCTTTTGTAGTTCGGCTTCCTCCTTGCGCTTCGCCTCGTTGGCTTCCTCTTCTAGGATCTTGGTCTTGACGGCGGCTTCTTGGATTTGGCGTTGCAGTTCGACGGTGTATTGTGCCTTGCGCTTGTCGGCTTCTTGCTCCTCCTGGGCGCGGCGCTCGAGCGTCTTGCGGACCTCCTCGGGGATCCAGGGGTGGATCTCGACGTCGCATCTTTCCATGTCGTTCCAGCAGGCTTGCCAGGCGGCGGCGCGCATCAGACCGTTGGCAGCGTAGATCTTGATGTCCCATTTCCGTGTGCCGGCGCCGATGCCTTTGCCGGGCTTCTTGAGTTCGCGGTGGCAGTCTATGCACATGCTGTGGTCGCCGTTGTGCGAGGTGTTGCTTCCTTCCGTCAGTGTGCCTCCACTCATGCGACTGCCCCGTCCGGTGTTCTCGTCGCCGACGCTCGCGACATCGTCCTCGTCTTCCCGCTCGTCCTCGTCCTCGGGTGGGACGAAGTGGCCGCACGGGAGCAGGCGGGGTGTCCTGAGTTCCAGGCTCTCCAGTATGCGTTCCTCGAGCAGGTCGTACTCGTCCCTGGGGTGCGGAATGAGAAGGCCGCGTCGCATCAGGATAATGTCCTGCAGCTTCTCCTCCAGCAGCTTGTAGTTCTCCACCAGCCAATCAGGCATGATCCTGGCCATGATGTCGTGCGAGTACGGTACCTGCATGGGCAGAATGGTAACATGCAACAGGACCAGCGGCGCCTGCTGCGGTGTCGGGGTCGGTCTCGGACTATGAGGCTCCCGTATGCTCCTTCTCCGTGAGCCGGTAGACTGTCTCGACATGTCGTGCTCTGATCTGCTGCTCCTGCTAGGTGTAGCCAGCTTGAAGGACCCTTTGAGTCGCTCTTGGGAGGTCTGGTGTGCGAGTGTGGGCGGCGGCGACGACATCTGCATGGCGCGGACAGACTCAGTATTCCGGAAGCGCGGACGTTCTTTGCGTGCTCGTGCACCGGCCTCGTTAGCGGGCAGGATGGGTTTCGAAGCTATCGACGACTCGGAGGGGATAGCCGAGACGAAGCTGTAGTGCGAGGACATGCGCTGCTGCGACCCCGGGCGCGAGGTGTAGGAGCTGCGGTAGGGCTGGGGCTCGTCGTCGGGCTCCTGTTGCTGTGCCAGCTCAATGCTATGTACAACGTCGTGGGCCATGGGGAACGAGCGTTCGGAGTGGTACGAGTCACTGCCGTCGAACAAGTCCGAAGGCGACAAGGGTTCGCGATCCTGTGGGTCTTCGTAGATGGCGAATGAGGTAAGGCCCGGCTGGGGAGACGGGTGGTGCATGGTAGTAGCCATATCGACCTTTCTTCCAACAATTCTTCGCAATGTGTAACTCAAAGTTTGTGAGATGGAACAATTGCAAGATAGATAGAATGGGAGGCCAGGGATCCCATCATCTGAAATTCATGGTGAGCCGAGGCGGCACCCGGTGGGGGTTGGCTGCGAGGTGGTTGGGATGGCTAGCGCGTGCGTTGTCGACGTGTCAAGAGCGTGCTGGAGTTTGTTTACACACCGACACTTTAGCGCCTAACCCCAAACGTACACCAACGGCCTCGCGCCCCATACTTTCCAACCCTTCCAGCATGGAGCCTTCGGATTTCAGTGGGCGACGCCCCGGTAGTGTTCCCGCCTGCATGCCTTTTTGAGAACCCTCGCCTTTGATAGGATCTGGATCTTCCTCCATGCGAGTACAGCCTCATTCTGCAGCATGTAACATGACTACTCAAAGATAGCCAGTACCCCACCACGAGACGGACCGTTGCACGCGCGCATGGCGAAAACCAGAAAATCTTTGAGTCGCTGATTCACGTCTTTGTAAAAAGGTCGGTGTAGGCAGCCGATCGAAAGTGGCACAAGCTCGTCAAAACAAACAAGGGCTACCAATCTCACGATATATCGTTGACGCTTTCATCGATTCATCGAAGGTTGTTACCAGTCGCTTCATGTCCACGTATCGCTGTGCTGGCTCTGCGGCGGGGCACAGTCTACCCCTCCTGTTTGAACTAATTCCTCTTCGCTCGTAATTACCACAACCACGATAGCCAGCACATGCTGCATCAACTCACTATTCCAAGTCTGGCATACTCTGCCCCTCGCTGGCTTGAACTCTGCGTTTCATGGCTCCTATTTCACGCGTATAAGGGCAAATCCATCTACTCAAGCTGGCCAGTGTACAGGCAGCGGACTCGAGAGCTTCAAGCTCCCAAAGTGCTCCATGAGCATGAACATACGATGGAAATTCCCAGCTTACTGCAAGCGGCGTCTAGGATGTCGTTACTCAACTAGGTAACAATAAGTAACCTTCCAGCACCGCTCTTACAAAGACACTACAAGTAGGACCTGGCATTGCAATGTCTTTAGATGACGACGGATGGACTCACCAAGTTCAACGTCCTCGGAATTTCTTCTGTGTGCTTCGGCTCTACCTCCGCCAGTATACCTACCATGACTCATACGCCATACACCCAACATGCACAACATCACAACCCCCCTCCTCATCCCCAAACCCCATACCCATCATGCCACGAACAGCCCTCTTCGCAATCGACATCCAAGTCTCCCTGGCCTCAAACCCCCCAACCGAGATCCCCGCTGCAGCACGCATCCGCGAAGCCGGGACGAGCATCCTGCAGCGAGCGCGTCGGGCCATCGATACGGCGTGCGAACAGGGCCGAGAACCAGATATAGAGATCGTATTCGTTCAGCACGAGGAAAGTGCCGAGAAAGGACCGCTGGTAAAAGGGAGTAAGGCGTGGGAGTTGGTGTTCAAGCCACGAGACGATAATAAATGGGAACGATTGGTACAGAAGGACGTCCGTGAGTATTCATATTGTGTTTTTGGTATTTCTTGACAAATGCGTATAGGCGATACCTTTGAGTCGAACCCTCAGCTTGCCTCCCAGCTGAAGAACTCGAATATAGACACGATCGTAGCCTTTGGCATACAAAGTGAATGCTGCGTCCTTTCAACATGCAGAGGCGCTCTAGCCGCTGGGTTTAATGTCATCTTGTTGCAAGGTGCACACTCTACCTACGACTATGACGACAAGACAGCTAGGGAGGTTGAAATAGATGTGGAGTTGATGCTTG
Organism: Alternaria sp. Ai002NY15; assembly: GCA_023758125.1. Taxonomy (NCBI): domain Eukaryota; kingdom Fungi; phylum Ascomycota; class Dothideomycetes; order Pleosporales; family Pleosporaceae; genus Alternaria; species Alternaria sp. Ai002NY15. The sequence goes on along the minus strand of JAFVLO010000040.1, from coordinate 21,877 downwards.
AGAGCGCGGGCGCTGAAGTGGAAGGCTGGAAGATGTGGGAGCCGGTGGCTTGATACTTGGAGTAATTAATTGAGGCCAGGTGTATTCGGAATATTACGAGACGAACGCGAACTCAAAGAGATCCGGCCGCCACCTCCACCCCGGAAGATGTAGAAGCCGATAATTTGATACTTGGAGTCACAGCAACCCCGTCCTCCCACCCATCCCCCTCCCACCCATTCACCATCCCATCTACCTACCTATAGTGTAGAACTTATCAGCTTATTTACGTAGAGTACCTAGTATGTCAAGTTTCACCCTCTTCCCCTCCGCCTCCTCTACCCATCCATGGTATGGAAGCCATAGTACAGCACTTGAACAAATTGCGCAAGTATGATCAGATGATCATGAGACGAGCGCGGATGCAAGAACGAACAGCTTCCACTTCCACCCCTCCGCCTCCCCTCCGCCTCCCCTACCCACCCATGCTTCGGTGGAAAATTGGAAGGTATGGAAGCCGATAGCTTAACATACGTAAGAATGAGCAAACAGTGTATAAAGAAACTCGTGTCGTTGACGTATCAAATTCTCATTCGCATTCGCATTGATCATCTAATCACTTCATCGTCTATCACTTCCATCTCCTTCCCCCATCATACGAGCACATCCTCCCCTTCCTCTATCGTCATAACTATCTACAGCTCATCACTCCCCTCCTCTCTCTTCCCCTTACCTCCCTCCGCCACCAACCGATCAATAGCAGCCTTAATATCCTCCTCACTCGCCCCCTCCCCAATATCCAATTTCTTCAGCAACCTGCCCTTCTCATCCGTCACATCCCCTTCACCCCCCTCCTCACCAGTCTTACTCCCCATATTCTGCAACTTAATACCCTCAGCACTGAACCCCGCCTTCTTCAACGCCTCCTCCAACTCCGCTTGGCTAGGACCGCTCTCACCATCTGCGGCAGGGACATCAGTCTCCTTCGTCTCCGCCTTAGCAGATTTCTTCGTCTTGGTCTTCTTCGCCTTCTTCGTCTTGGGCTTAGCGGTCTTGGTCTTCGAGCTAGATTGGTTCGGCGGCTTGAAGTGCTTCATCTTCTTCATCATCATGTCCATGACGACGTCGTCTAGCTTCTTCTTCTCAGCCGCGATGTCCTTGACCGTAAAGACGGGATCATCTGTGGGACCAAGCTCAGCCTGCTTGGCTTCGTTGTCGTCGAGCCAGACCTGTGCTTTCTGTGCGTGCTCTTGAACGGTCTTGAGGTCGGATTCCGTGTAGATGGTAGGGACTTCGGTGATCTCAGGCGCGGCGGGTGTGTCAGCTTCTTCGTCGAGGTCGTCCATGGGGTCGGTGGAAGGTGAGACGGAGGCGTCAGCGGAGGCCTTGGAGACGGCTTCGCTGCTCTTGGAGCTCTCGGCGGATTGCGTCTTGATCTGGCCATCGACAAGTTGCTCGACTTCCTTGATGTGGGCGATGGTGTCTTTGAGCTCTTTGATGGCATCGGGGCGCTTGGCCGCTTCGTCCTTGCGCTTCATGACTGGGTTGACAATGTTCTCGAGCTCCTTCAGCTTGCTCTTAAGAGTCTTCTCATCTGCATCGGCACCGCCGGAGTACATCCAGTCTGAAGCAGCGCTGAGTGCCTTTTCGAGCGTTTCGCGGACGGCAGAGGTGGAAGCACCGATAAAGGATTCGTCCTCAAGGTAGTCGCGGGCGCGGTAGGTGAAGGCTTCAAGCGAGTTCAAGACCTCTTCGCGGGTGCGGCGAGACTTGTCAGATGAATCGAAGGCGGCAAGCCTGTCGACGTTAGTCTTTGAACGCACACAACAAACTTCACAAACTCACCTGTCCTGCATCCTCTTCAACTCCTTGCGAGGGAACTTCTTGTAGCCCAGCTGCTCAACATCATACGTAATCGCCGACCTCACAGTCTTGATCTTCTTCTCTCCAGCCTTCGCAGCATCAGTGCTCTCAGCACCTGCGGAAGACGAAGACGACGACGACTTGGAAGACTTGGAGGACGAGGCAGATGAAGAAGAAGAGCTCTCGCCCTCCTTCAACGGCTCCTGATCCTTCTTGCCACCCATACCAAACAAGTTCTTGACACCATCGACAATGCCGCCTTTGACCTCCTCACTCTCAGTTTCGCAGGTAACCCACGCAGACAAAACCTCGGGAGTACCAGTAACAGGGCTGAGCCTAACCTGAACATAGTTGTTGAAGCTGTCGCGCTCGCACTTGTTCTCGTTGATCATGTGAGTAACAACCTTGGTCAAGTTACCGCTCTGGAAGTGAAGAGTAGGCTCCTTGGACACCTCGCCGTTAGCGCCAGGAACAGCCTGGTACATGGTGAACTCGAACTCGCCCATGAAGTTGAAAGGCAGGTCCTTGGTCGCGCCAAGCTTTGTGTTGGAAGTGAAGATCTTCTGGTCGCGCTCCTTAAGGTTGAGCATGTACTGGTAGCCGTGGTTGTAGCCTTGGGTGTCCGAGTCGCGGATCTCTTTGACGCGGAAAGACGGGCTGAGGCCAGCGGCCTTGAATGCAGCGCCGAAAACAGCGGCCTCATCGGCGTTGACGTTGGCCCTGATCTTGCTCTTGCCTGCGACTGCTTCGAGACGGGCCTGGACGAAGGGTGTGCGGCTCGCGCCACCGTGGACGATGACAGAGTCGATATCAGCGAATGTAAGACCAGCAGCTGTGAGAGCCTGGTTGATCGGTCCATCGATACGTTTGGCGTAGTCGGCAGTGAGCTCCTCAAACTTGGTGCGAGAGAGCTTGTACTTGAAATCGACATCCTCGTAAAAGCTCTCGAAGAAAGAGTTAGTTTCTTTGTTAGCGCTGAGCATCTGGCGAACCCTCTCAGCCTCCTTGAAGAGCTTCGCAGCGGTACGTCCATGACTCTTGACCTTGTCGGCGGTGAAAGAAGCGCTCTTGGCAGCTGGAAGCTCAACAAAGGTAGCCACCATGTCGTCGACGATGAGCGAGTTCATCGCATCACCTCCAAGCGTCCTGTCCCATCCAGCGCCCATGACCTGAACTTCTTGGATAGTCTTGTTGCGCCTGCCAACATCCTTGACAGACCTGCCCTGGAACTTGAGAACAGTAGCCGACAAAGATCCAGCGCCCATGTCAAACACCAGGTTCGTCTCCGGCTTGCCGTCCTTTGTAACGTCGGGGAAAGTCCTGCCAGTAGCGTAGTTGAGACCAACAGCCAGACCATCAGACACAACGCTGAGCACCTTGAGACCAGCCAGACGAGCGGCAACCTCAAGTGCGCGCCTCTCGTCGACCGTGTAGAATGCCGGAACCGTGAAGACAACGTCCTGGATATCGTAGCCCTTGCCCGCCATCGCTTTCGCGTTCTCCCTGACGTTCTTCAACTCCATAGCCAGTAGCTCCTCAACCGTGTATGATTTGTCCTCAGCGAAGACACTGCTCAGAAAGCTAACCGTGTTGCGCTTGTCCGTTCCTGTAACCTCCAACGCAGGGTATCTCTCCTTGTACGTGCCCACGATATCGCTCTCACTCGATACACCTAGAAGGTGTTTCAGATTCGGGTATACATCACCCGGGAAGCGTCCCTGGAGCGCAATCGCATCGCCGCCGTAGAAGCGCTCGGGGAAGGAGCCCGCGGGTAGAGCACCGCTCTTGGAAGGCTTGAAAGCGACGGCTGACGTCTCTTTCCGTTTCGAGTCTTTGGTCAGGACGATTTCGAGGGGAACGCCGGGCTTTACGAGCGCGGCTTTGATGTATTCGGTGCCTAGGTCTACGCCGATGACGGCTGAGGCGGCGGAGGCGGTCGTCGAGAAGAGGAAGAAGAGACCGAGGAGCATGGCTCCCGGTGAGAGGGTGCCTCTCCGGCGTCCGGGTGGCGCCATGATGTGTGGTGTGGTGCGGAAAGTGAAAGGTGTCGTTAACGGCAGGCGTGGAGAGGTTGTGGTGGGATGTGCGTGCTTCGCCGCGGGGAAGAAGGGTGGGAGGTTTATGTGTTCTAATAGAGAACCTCGATAGAAGAGAAGAGAGTGATCGGGAATCTATCCCAGAGAAAAAGCGGTGAAAAGGTTGTCGGTCGAAACCGTGGTCCTTTGAGCGTTGAAATGCGAGGGCGGTTTCGTAGTAATGTACTTGGATCGAGCTACCCTGTCCCGGACTTATTTGACACCTGGTCTTTCTCCAAAGGACACTTTGACGTTATAGCATCAACGCAACGTCACATGTAGAGGCGGTCGTTTGATGAAAAGCTTGATTCACTGCTACCTAATACTTCTTTTGGATTGAGGACATTTGGTCTTATCTAGTAATCGTGTCGAGTCCTCTGTATGCCCTTCGAGATCCTTTGAGTAATCTGGCCAATCACAGCGTCAGGAAAACCGTCTTCGCCGCAATGCAGCAGCGCGACCATGTCCTCCGCCTACTTGCAGCAATGTTAACTGCGTCTGATGCCTGCAGCATGGCATATACGCCTGAAGCATTTCACACAATAGTTCCGTCCCTGCTGTTCAGATATACTGCCACCGTGTTCTCTTCCCATACTACCGGTCCATCATATCCCACGGTTAAACTCCACCATGCCATCCTTGCCACCGCGCTGATGAAACTCGGGTTCGAGCGACTGCGCACTGACAGCCTGGCGTTGCGGGAACGCAGCGAGCGCAAGTGGCAGCGCGAAGATGGATGTCGTGAAAATGAGTCCTGATTGCGCGTTAGCTATCATCCCACGAACGTCTCTCACATCAACTTACCTAAGTTCACCGGCGTCACCATCCTAGGCCTCTGCTTAAGCCACTCTGTCTTCTGCAACTTCACTAGCAGGAGAGGTGGCAGCACCATGATAGGCGTCGCATTAAGCACGCGACTCAGTGCTGTCTCTCCAACAGCGAGCGTAGCTGCCTTCTTGCTCTTGCCCAGTGGCTTGACCTCCATCTCTCCCGTGTCGACCCTTTTTCGCTCAGCTTCCGATAGCGCGGGGTACACGTCGATGCCTTGCCTGATCTCCTCACCGCGCATGAGGAACACGTTAAGCGCACCAGCTGTAGCGACAGCCGCGAAGGGTACCAATCGACCGGCAATGACTTTTGCGTTGGGCGACAGGCTCTTGAGGCGGGGCACCAGCGCGTTGAGACCGAGTGCGACACCGCATGATGCGCTGACGGCGAGGAGGTACGATTGGACGATTGTCGAGGTGGAGAGCGGGATCGACTTGTTCGCGTTGGAGAAGTTGATTCCGACGTTGACCGACTGGTTCGTGACTTGCCATCCTAGTGTGCCCGCTGTCTGTACACTCTTAGTATATTGTCGCATTATCCCAATGTAGACGCTTTCCGTACCCCAAGACCCGGCGTAAGCATACCAGCCGTGACAACCAAGTTTGTCAGGACAAAAGACGACATGCGGAAAGGCAGAAAGACTGGCTGGCCCGTGTCTTCACTCTGTCAGCGTCTCCCCTCATCATGCGACCGCGCCGGTTGTAGTACCTGGGTGTATGGTAGAGTCGATTATCTTCTTCGCATTCCACAGCTCGGGCGTCATCTCTGGTATCTTGCCCGTCTTGTATGCGGTAACGAGTTTCTTTGCATTTTCGAGGCCGGCCGACGAGGTGAGGAGGGTTCTGTTGCGCGTTGGTTAACAATCATCATAGAGTGAGTATAGAGACATGAATAAGCAATGGAAAAGCTCAAGGTCGTGGTACTCACCACACCCAGTATCCCCAAAGAAACATCATCCTTCCGCGCGCAGTGTCTCACCTCGGATCTGATATGTTTGCTGAGTGCTGCACGCGACCCCAGTACGTCCCTAGGTTGAACTGCGAGACTGGCAGGTCACGGTTGCCGGGTAGCGAGGACGTCATATTGACGGATGTGAAGAGTGCGGTGGAAGCAAGGGAGCTTCAACGGCACGCGGGTTCGCAATGATGAGGGTTCGTGTGGGTAAATGTGTAGGGCGCGACGATATCGGCGATAATGCGAAGCGGGAACTAGCGATAAGCGCAATAGCTTCATATGCTATTTCTAGATATCAAGCTGTATCCAGTCTTTACATGACTGGCGCATTCTCTGTCATAACAGCTGCGCGCATGCATGCAATAACGCTCTAAATCATCCACCTCCAGTAAATGCAACATTACGCGGTATAAACATGTTGAAACCCCAAGCGCTTTTTTGCAACAGATCCCATCCCAACCCATCTACCCTATATCTCATGCCTCATTTCTTCTTCTTTCCCTTCTTGCCATTATCACTCGCCGACGTCCCCAGAATATCATCGAAAGTCTTGTTAGGATCGTGATTGCTCGCGGGCCTCAAACTCGGGCTGCCCATTGGCATCGGCGGCGCAACACCAGGCGGCAGCGGCAAAGCCTCCAACCCCAGATTCATAACGCTTTCCCGCCTACGATCCGGGCTCTGACTCCGCGCACGAGCAGCCGCACCAGGATCAAGAAGACCAGGCGGCGGCGGTAACGGGCTCGCATTCGCATTGAGTTCCTGCATCGCGGCGTTGAGCAAAGTATCGTCTGCAGCCCACTGCTGAGCCTTCTTCCAGCAGTGCGAGCGGCGGAATGTGCCTTCGACGCCGTGCTCGACTACGTCGGTGGGTAAGGACACGACTTGCGCGCCGCCTGCGACTCCGAACCATGTTCGTGAGCGGGTTGTGTCTTCTCGGGCCCAGGGGACGCCGCTGCGTGGGACCTCGCACAGGAAGTATTCTACGCCTTCGGTGAAGCGCACACCGGGCGCGTCGACGACTAACATGGGTAGGGACTGGATTACGGCGTATAGGAAGAGCCATTGGCCTGATCGCATGTCCCACATGTCGTCCATGTTTGAGCCGGTGGCTTGTTTGAACTCGAATGTGCGGAATGCTTCTAGGAAGGGTGTTTGTTGCTCGGCATCGGCGTTGTGCGATTGCTTCAGTAGCTTGGCGACTTCGTCTTTGTGCAGCTTCTTCCCACGCGCTTTTGCGTCCTTCTTTGCGTCGCCTGTCTTTGCGTTCTGTGAAATAGGGTAGAGTGGTAGGTCAAAAGGAATCGGTGGCGCGACTGGTGGTGTGCTGCGGTCGTATTCGCTCAGAACCTTCCTCAGCGCACGTGCGACAACGGACTCGATGTCTGTTCCTTCGTCTTCTGCGATAAAGCCATCCGCAGTGCGGTTTGTCAGGTTCTTCCTATCCACGAGGAGATCATACAGACTAGCCATGTCGCGATAGATCTCTAGTAAGACCAGTCGGTTAAGACCACTTGTAGTCAGGTTGTTCTTCTTTGACTTGGCTTTTGGTAGCCACGAACCGTACTTGTGCCGGTAGTAGTCCATGACGAAAGACTTGATAGTCATAAAGGCGGCCCTCCACTTCTTGAAGCTGATGACCTTGCCCTCGCTTGCCATTGCGCTGTTCATAATGCCAGAGAAGATATGCGGAAACTCAAAGTCCTTGAGCTTGTGATTGATGGTTTGCTCGCGGTTTTCCAGATCCATAGCAGCTCGGGCAAGTCGCGTAGAACTCTTTGGGCTGATCATGCCAAATTTAGGCGAGTCGAGTTCTTTGACGCTGTTGTACTTTCCGGCAGCGTGGACGAAACCCTCGGTGTATAGTGCCATCGAGCGCAACTTTTCTCCGAGCACAATGGCTTCTATGGTCTTCTCGCGGCTGTGGCGGACGTCTGCGAGGGTCAACTCGTCAACATAGCAGTCGAAGCTCGACGCAGCGACCTCGCCAAAGGTGGACCCGTCGACGTTGGAGAAGGCATAGTGCGACAGTATGTCTCCGATCCGCAGAAATATGTCGAAGATGTCCGAGTGACGCTCGGTAGCGACCAACGACTGTCCGATGAGGAAGGCGAAGAAGTTGCGGTAGGTGACCAACGTGTCGGTATCGTTTGCGTCGAGCCGGGGCTCGTGAGGGGTGATGGCAGAGTCGGAGCTCAGGGTGATGGGCATGTACAGGTGCTTCTCCGTGTACTCGTCCTCCAGGGCGTCGCTTAGCGCTCTGGACCCCTTGGATATGGATTCATCCGAGCTTCCTATCTGGCTCTGGTCGGGCGATGCAGTCCGCGACTGTTCGCCAAATGGCTCTCGTGACACGCGTCGCGACGTGCGGTCTGCGAGGTCGAGCGGGGGCACGTTTGCGTCGCTGTAGAGGCTGCCGTGGACGAGGCGGGTGAGCAGGTGCGATGCTGCGTATACGGAGGAGTCGATGCGGAAGGAAGGGCCCTTGTCAGAGGTGCGGGGGAAGAGGTAGACAAACGTGTCTCCAGCGTCGTCCCAGAGTTCAGGGACCTTTCATCTTGTCAGCGTTGGTATGATATTCTGAGAGCCACCGCAAGCTACCTTTTCGCCGTTCAGCAGGAAGGTCAGGTTGTATGGCACTTTGCCCTTGTGTCCGACGATCCATGCCAGCGGACTCGCATTGCCTTGTGGTGCGCCCGACGCAGCGTCTACTCCCTCAATGCCGCCGGGTGGGCCGCCAAACAGACCGCTCTTCCTGCGCAGCTTCTTCAGTTTCCCTTCGGATGGGTCTAAGCTCGGCGTTCCGGGTCGGCTACTCGCTGGTGACGATGCGCGCGACGGCACCTCCAGCGGCGGAGGTGGCTCGAGGGGCTCAAGATCGGCAGGCACGACCGGCTGGATAGTGGGGTTGGAGAGGGACACCGCGCGTGGTGACTGAGCGGCGGGCGGAGGATATTCGGGCGTGAGGTGTGTCGCTGAAGAGAGGCGGTTGCGCACTTTGGTCAAGCGGCTGCTGGACTCTGATGACGCAGGGGTTGGGCTCAACTTCGCATTGTTTGTAGACCCTGACGGCTCGGACGACCCAGACGATCCGAACAAACTCGACAGCCGACGAGCGGACTTCTTCTTGTCTCCCAGCATGGCGAGGCGATCTAGTAGTTGTCTATGCGGCGCGGAAGAAGCAAGAGTTGGGGTATCGTGAAGCGTAGGAAAATATACTATGCGCGCCGCAACATGGGTTTGACACAACAGCAAACACGAGCACCACACATGCAGGGCCCCGGGCACCGGTCAGTTAGTATATGTCGAAAGGGACTGAAAAGCTTAGTGAAGGGACTAGGTGTTTAGGTGATCTATATTTGAGCTGTCGCAGATCCGCAGTGTCGTAACCATGCTAGTGCACGAGTAACGTCAAAGGTCGGGTGGCCACAACGTGGGTCGTTCTCTACATCTGTCATTGGCTTTGCTCTGACGCCTTGGGGTGCATTTACACCTTGGTATGGCCGGCCGGCCACTCAGCGGCCTCTTTGACGTCCAAAAGACCCTTTGCCAGCGCTGGCTGTGACCTGCAGCACCTGCGCCTCATGCTGCGGGCATGCTGCGGGCAAGGCCCACCTCATCCACTGAAGCTGGAAGCGGATCCATGCGCAGCCGTGTCGTGCCAGAGACGACTGTTTCGAGTTGCCCGGCCTTCAAATGTGTAACGGTCGAAGAAAACTGTGCGATACTACCACGAGTGAATTTATTCAGCTGCAGCTGACATGTCGTGTTTTCGTGACCATTTGCAGCATCGGTAGAACTATCGACAGCGCCGGCCGCATCGATGAGGTCTTTAGCGAGCGGATGACGTACCATCCCTAATCGATAGCGTCCACCCGAGGCTCATGGCTGTCATACACATGCTGAATGTGCGCCCTACGTTGGTATGAGCATGGCAATGACAAAACGCATGCACCCTTCCTTCAATTGCTGACAACAAACCCATCTCCGAACTTCGCATCTGATATAATCGCGGCACGCTCACGTTATTACTGCTGGCCTGAGTCCACTCCGCCCCATAACTGCGCACCAGCCACTTCGGTACGCAGCCGTGTTCCGACGCCGCCACGGCTTCATCAGCATCCAATACAGAATCCAATATGGGCGGCGGCCAAACTATCGCGGACCAGATACTCAAGACGTTCGCCCTACCGGACGTCGTCGGCTCCAAGACTAGCTCCAAGAAGCTGATCAATTTGCTGAGAGGGCACGTGCCCCTGCCCTTCATGCAAACCCGCTGCCCTTTTGGGACATGACGCGGCCAATAGAGTAATCGCTAACAGCACCAGATGGCCAAACGTGTCTTTACTTCCAACGCAACTGCTCGACAAAGCAGCTCATAACGTCCTCCAGAAGAAGCCCATTGCGTACCCGGCCATGTGCTATGGACCTGATTCGGGTGACCCACGGCTGAAGAACAATATTGCGCAATGGCTCACGACGTTCTATAAGCCCGCGGACCCGGTATCCGAAGACCGCATATGCATTTCTGGTGGGGCTTCGCAGAATCTAGCTTGCCTGCTTCAGGACTTTACAGATCCGGTGTATACGCGGAATGTGTGGATCGTGGCTCCGGCGTATATGCTTGCTTTCCGTATATTCGAGGATGCTGGGTTCCACAAAAAGCTGAGGGCCGTGCCTGAGGATGAGGAGGGGATTGATATGGCGTATCTGAGGAGTCAGATTAAGCTGAGTGAAGAGAGGGCGAGATCTGAGAGTAATAATGAGCCGGTGAGTCGCTGTCAACACTTGGACAGTCTGAGACCTTCTCAAGTCTAGCCTGATCTTGTCTCATGAGAATCTACTGCGACTGCATGTCGGGGTATGTATTGCCGTATGGATACTAACATTGCTAGCAATTCAAACCTCCAAGGCCTTCGAATAAGATCTACAAACATGTCATCTACGCGGTTCCAGGATTCTCCAACCCTAGCTCCAAGACCATGAGTCTGAAGCGTAGACAGGAGTTGGTACGTCTGGCGCGAGAGTACGATGCTCTTATTATCACAGACGACGTATACGACTTCCTGCAATGGCCATCAAATCTCAACCCTAGTACACTCTCCATTGAGAAAGCCGGTCTGCCCCGAATCGTCGACATCGACAGATACCTGGACGGCGGCGCCGAAAGACATGGCGCAGATGGCTTCGGCAATGCAGTCTCGAATGGATCGTTTTCCAAGATCTTCGGCCCTGGCTTGCGGACCGGTTGGTGTGAAGGAACGCCCAAGATGGCATATGGTGTTTCGCAAACGTAAGCATATCTTCTGAAGGTCTCGTCATCTGTCTCTGTCGCCTGCGCTATCATTCATGCCGCATTTGGGATACCCGAGATCGAAACTATCACGCCCAGATCGATCTGAGGTTATGGTGTCACAACGATGTCTCGCTCCATCCGGCATGACAGCTAACGTGTTCCAGAGGATCCAGCCGTTCGGGCGGAGCACCCAGCCAGCTGACAGCCTGCTTTGTGGCCGAGACACTGGAAACAGGAGAGCTCCAACGCTACGTGTACGACAGACTCCAGCCCACCTACGGTAACCGGTACCGTCGAATGGTGGAAGCCATCAACAAACACCTCATCCCACTGGGCGTCGAGATCCCCCAAACCGATCGCGAGGTCGTCGGCGGCTACTTCATCTGGCTGACGTTGCCATCCCCGCTAAAAGGCGCAGTGGTAGCACAACGCGCAAAGGAAGAAGAGAACCTAGCCGTCGCACAGGTGAGTACAAGCCACGATTACGATCATGTCCACGTCCCGAGTCCACATCATGGGTAAAGCTAACCACGACGCTTGTGTAGGGCGAGATGTTCGAAGTGAGTATGCTGCTCCGCAGCCATGTGCGCCCAACTGACAGATTCAGGTACCCGGCGATACCGGCCATGAAGGCACGTCATTCAGCAACGACATCAGGGTTTGTTTTGCGGTCAGTACATGCTTCTCGATTGGGTCTCCGAACCGATACTAATCCATTGCTAGTGGGAAGAAGAAGACATGCTTGCCGAGGGCATAGAAAGACTTGCCACGGTCATTAACCGCATGTTAAAGGAAGAGGCCAATGGAGGACAGGCAACGAAGAGGGCGGCTGCTCAAGAAGAAGACGCGAAGGGTCTGTGGTGATTGAGCGGAGGGAAGGAGAAGCGAATGGGATGGAAGACCGCTGCTTCAAGGTGAATCTCATTCCATCAGCCACAATCTAGATCACACAGAAACTTCCACGACTGTAGGGACTATATCATGTGATTCTGGTCTTGCACAATGCTATTCGTCGAAATGCAGTAATAGAGGTTGCGTTAAGCATGAGGGATCTGCACGTTCGGGATCGCGTCGAAACGTCCCCCGGGCCCACCAAAACATCCTGAAGGAAATGAAAAGCAGTATATCCGGTGGCGGCGCGAAACACAGTCACCATTGGGTATGCAACCTTAGGCGGCGATGCATCACAGCATAGCGTGGTAACCCCGTGGTTGATGTCTTGCACTGGTGCAAAAGAAACTTTCGGAACCCATCACGTCCAGGATAGCGATCGGGGTGGTGTTCGGTTCGAGCTTTTTTGTCCGCAAGGCTCGTGCTATGTTGCGCACAACGCTCGTGAATGACACTATCTGACTATATGTCTGTGTGTTATCGGCATGTGGAGGCAACATGTCCATGATGCCCATGATGCCCAGGTGCGCGTGCCGAGGCGAGCAGCGACGTCGTGGTCGAGTACAATGCCGTCCACCACACCTTGGCATGACTCTCAAGCGCCTCTTGGATGGAGCCCGGCGCATCGCAGTGTATCCACGATCTCCTGCCGGGCCGTCGCGTCGAATTGCAGAGAAAGTCGCGCGTGGCGTTGACGCGCTGGCAAATGCTTTATCTGCGCGGCGGGCGAGCGATGGCCTGTCGATGGCCTGGCGTTTCAGCGCCGTCTCACATGCGGGCATCGGTTGTGGCGCTACCAACCACATCCCTGATTTCACTTCAGGAACAAACGCTCGCCTCGCCGCCTTCTACCCTCCCCATCCACTCACTGGCCATCGTCTCCCGCTTGTTTCACGCGGAGAAAGGGATACAACGGGTACAGTCTTGTGGGCCTGGCTAGTGGAGACCCTAGGTAATTTTGGACGCACGCGACGGCGGCAGGGTCACAGGCACGCAACCACGAGCCGGCACTTGTCTGCGGGCGTGGAATGCGGCTTCAGAACATGGCCGCAAGCGGTCGTCAGGAGGCAAGGGAGGAAGAGGGACTGCTTTGTGAATCGGGGAAGATGAACGCCCACGATGAAGAGATGGCAAAAGAGCTTGGGTATCACAGCGACGACGAGGATATAAAATGCCTACTCAATGCCGGGGAACATGAATCGAGCACAGCACAGCGAACATCACACCCCGGCTACCCGAAACTTGAAACAAGGCGTTTCGACAACGTTGATTGGCGCCCCGATCCTATTGTAAGTCCCCTTCCTGAATGAACTGCTGTACATATACTATGCGGCGGCGCCCCCATTCACTTTTTCCCTTCACGCAGGCGATTGTCAGCTACCAGCACTCATTGTGTGCCTTCAGTTCTTATTGTTCTCTGTCATTCATTTCTATTGTGTAGAGTCATCTTCTCACAACAACATTACTACTTTCTTCTTCCTTCGTTGCTAGCCAACCTTACCACCACTTCTGCAAACTTGCAATCTTTCTACTCGACGATCCAACAACACTATCAACGTCCTTTGCCGGTCAACTGACAACGATACTTACAGTCTTTCAAGTCGAGACTTTTCCAACTAGCTACTCCGAACTTCAACAAACGCACTGCCATTATGGTTGCCTTTAGCGCTGGAGCGCTTCTTTTGACGCTGCGCGTCCTCCTTTCCGCCACTCCTTCTACTGCTGTGCCCGTCGCGCAAGCACCTACTGCTTCATACGCACCAGTCCCAGCCCCATCAGCAGCACCAGCTCCGTCAGCAGCACCGGCACCGGCAGCACCAGGTGGTGCCTCCGGCTACTGGCTTGAGACCATCAAGCGCCAGGGTCAGGCTCCCTTCAACCCCAACCCAGAGTCCTACAAGGTCTTCCGCAATGTCAAGGAGCTTGGAGCCAAGGGTGACGGGTCCACCGACGATACCGAAATCATCAACAAGATCATCGCTGACGGCGAGCGATGCGGCGAGGGCTGCGACTCCACCACCACCACACCGGCACTCATCTACTTCCCCGCCGGTACCTACATGATCAGCAAGCCCATCATTCAATACTACTACACCCAGTTCGTTGGCGACCCATTGAACATGCCCATCCTCAAGGCCACCGCAGACTTCGAGGGCATGGGTTTGATCGATGCCGATCCCTACATCCCAGGTGGCGACGGTGCCAACTGGTACACCAATCAGAACAACTTCTACCGCCAGGTCCGCAACTTCGTCATCGACATCTCCGCTACCAAGGCCGCCGCTGGTATCCACTGGCAGGTCTCCCAAGCCACCAGTCTCCAGAACATTGTTTTCGAGATGGCCAAGGGTGACGCCGGCAAGGACCAGAAGGGTATCTTCCAGGACAACGGCTCCGGTGGTTTCATGACCGACCTGACCTTCAACGGTGGTGCCATTGGTGCCTTCATGGGTTCCCAGCAATTCACCATCCGCAACATGACCTTCAATGACTGCGGTACCGCCATCTTCCAGAACTGGAACTGGCTCTTCACCTACAAGAGCATCTTCATCAACAACTGCCAGGTCGGTCTTGACATGGCCAACAGCCCCGCCAACCAGACTGTCGGCTCTGTTCTTCTGCTCGACAGCAAGTTCACCAACACTCCCATCGGTATCAACTCGTCTTTCACCGAGAACAGCATTCCCACCACTGGCGGCACTCTCATCCTCGACAACTGCGACTTCACTGGTTCTGAGAAGGCTGTCATTGGTGCTGCTGGTAACACCATCCTTGCGGGTGGTAAGAAGGTCGAGACCTGGGCTCAGGGTAACGCTCTCGCTGCCGGCGCACAACTTGGCCGTGTTCAGGGTGATGTCAACGGCGCACCCGCGAAGCCCCAGAGCCTCCAGGGTCTCAACGGCTGGTTCGAGCGCAGCAAGCCCCAGTACGAGAACGTCGACGTCTCCAAGTTCGTCAGCCTCAAGTCCAAGGGTGCCAAGGGCGACGGTGCTACCGATGACACTGCTGCTATCCAGGCCGCTATCGATGGTCTCCAGGAAGGCGAGGTTCTCCACGTCGACCACGGTGCCTACCTCATCACCAAGACTGTCGTCGTCCCCGCTGAGAAGAACGTCAAGATGGTCGGTGAGGTTTACAGCACTTTCTTCATCACCGGCGAGTTCTTCTCCAACATGGACGACCCCAAGCCTGGTTTCCAGATTGGTGCTAAGAGCGGCGACAAGGGTTCTTTCGAGGCCTCTGACCTCATCATCGGTACCCAGGGCCCTGCTCCCGGTGGTATCTTGATGGAGTGGAACATCAACGCTGAGAACGGTGCCGCCGGTCTTTGGGACGTCCACTTCCGTGTCGGTGGCTACGCCGGAACCAAGCTCCAGTCGTCCAACTGCAAGAAGAACCCCGACGCGACCCACGAGCCCAACCCAGAGTGCATCGGCTCCTTCATGCAGCTCCACATCACCAAGAACTCCAACGGCTACTTCGAGAACGTCTGGCTCTGGACCGCCGACCACGAGCTCGACCAAGACGACCACTCCCAGATCGACATCTACAACGGCCGCGGCATGCTCGTCGAATCCCAAGGCCCCGTCTGGATGTACGGCACCGCCTCCGAGCACTCTCAAATGTCTCAATACCAGTTCTCCGGCGCCAAGGACATCTTCTACGGCGCCATCCAAACCGAGACACCTTACTACCAGCCCAACCCCACCGCCGCCGTCCCCTTCACCAAGAACGACAAGTACTTCGATCCAGACATGAGCCAAGCCAAGTCCGCCTGGGCCGTCCGTGTCACCGACGGCAGCGACAGCATCTGGTCCTACGGCGCGGGTACCTACTCGTTCTTCCAGAACTACGACCAAGACTGCGTTGTTGGCCAGAACTGCCAGCAAGACATGAACGAGATTGCTAACTCAACAAACGTCAACTGGTTCGGTCTCAGCACCAAGGCTTCTGTCAACATGATCACCATGGGTGGTCAGGGTCTAGCCAAGGACGAGGATAACCGCTCTAACTTCTGCGCTACCCTTGCTATCTTCGCTTCGGGATAAATACCTCCTCTTTCCTCTGCGACAACACTACGTGGATATCCTTGATGGATGTTCATTGACATAGACACTTTTTCTCTTCTTTTCCCTTTGGGGACCTGTTTTTTTTTAACGAACATGTATATTTTGTTGTTCTGTCTTTGTCCCATGCAAGAGGCGGAATGTCACACTCGCTTGAAAGATACGCTGTATGAAGTCGAGAAGCATTATTTATACCCCTGGGCAGGATGGAGGAGTTTGGGCCGGATCCTTTTCTTTTGAGTGCAGTCGAGTTGATAGGATGGATGATGAATTCAATATCTTGTGATACCTACAAACGCTTGAACGTTTTGCCTGTGATGTTCGCTTGGTAGTCTGAACAGCTTCATTACAGGTCCTCGCAAGGTGAGATTATGGAGATAGTGGTGATAACATGTTCGTCCCTCGCCAAAACTCACCTCCCCGCGCGCACGTCCTCGGGAAAAACTTCCCCGCTTAGAATCTCGCAGCTCAACCTTCTACAAAACCTACGCCTTCCCACACAACCACCCCACCACATCTCTCACGTGCGCAAACATGTCTGACCCGTCAGACGAATCCACGCGACCGGCGAAACGCGCGCGCCTCGACGATAATGCCGCTCCCTCGCTCTCCACCACATCCTCAGCAGCTCCGCAGACAGCTCCGATTCCCTCAGCACCAGCAACCATTGACACGGATCTGGAGCGCGAAGTACGCGCCGGTATAACCGAGTATGTGTGCCCGGATAACCTGGGCTTTACGGGTGTGCTGAAGCAGAGGTATACGGACTTTTTGGTCAATGAGATTGGGTTGGATGGGCAGGTGTTGCATTTGAAGAGCACGGAGGTGGTGGATAAGAAGAAGGCTGGGAAAGAGAATGTGGAGAAGACGAATGGTGCGGGTGGAAAGAAGCCTGAGAGTACGGCAGCGACTGAGGAGAAGGTCGATGCTGTTATGCAGGATGCGGGTGTTGTTGGTGAGACTACGCTTGCGGTGCCCGAGCCGGTAAAGGTGGAAGATGCGCCGAAGGAGTCTGAGAATGACGGAGAGCAAATCATTGGAAAACCACCGGCAGCCCAGGAAGAGCCTGAAGAACAGGTGGGTGGTCTATACGCATATATATTGCGCAAATGCTAACACGTACAGTTACCGGAAGAAGATCGCAATATTCTCCACTCGATATTCGGCGAACAGACTACCGACGAGATCGTAAAACTTGTTCGACAAGTACGGAGAAAAGAATCGCGAAAGGCAAAAGACTTCAAAGCCGTCATATCATCGCCCATAACCGACAAGGACAAGCGCACTCAAGCTCACCAGAGTCTACGTCGGATCTTTCCCAACCTCCTCGAGAGTGCGATGGAGGAGAACCAGACTATACGCATCAAGGCGACTCCACCAGCAGAGCGCAAAAAGAAGAAGGGCAAGGGTGGCGCAAAGGATCGCGAGAACCAGGGAAGCCGACGAGGAGGTCAAGATTGGGAGGAGCTTGGTGGCGAATACCTGCACTTCAACCTGTACAAGGAAAACAAAGACACAATGGAAGTTGTAGGTTTCCTAGGAAGCAAGCTCAACTGCGGCGCCAAGGGCTTCGGCTTCGCAGGCACAAAAGATAGACGAGCATGCACCGTCCAAAGAGTCTGCGTCAAGCGCCAACTAGCCCAGCGCATCCAGAACTTCAACAAGATCCTGTTCAATGCCGCCGTAGGAGACTTTGAGTACCGCCGCAACGACCTGAAGCTAGGAGACCTGATGGGCAATGAGTTCACCATCACCCTCCGAGACTGCCATTTCCAAAGCGAGGAAGGACTAGACTTTGCTCAGCGAAGTAAATTGGCGCACGACGTAGTCAGCAAAGCCATCACCGACTTCTCCCAAAAAGGCTTCATCAACTACTACGGTCTCCAACGCTTCGGCTCCTTCGCCGCCAGCACCGACGCCATCGGCCGCAAGATGCTACAAGACGACCTCAAAGGCGCCGTCGAGGACCTCCTCGCATACAGCGACACCGCCCTCGCCTCTGCCCTAAACCCTTCAGAGTCCACAACCCTAGTCTCGCAAGACGACCGCAACCGCGCCCACGCCCTGCACATCTGGAAAACCAAGGGCTCCGGCACCGAAGCCCTCGACTTCCTGCCCCGCAAATTCACAGCCGAACGAAACATAATCCAGCATCTAAGTTCGCGCAACAGTAAATCAGGCCGCTACGACCGCAAAACAGATTGGCAAGGCGCACTCATGACAATCCCCCGTACACTGCGTCTAATGTACGTTCACGCCTACCAATCCCTCGTCTGGAACAGCGTAGCCGGTAAACGCTGGGCCACACACGGCGACAAAGTCGTCCCCGGCGACCTCGTCCTCGTAAACGAACACCGCGATAAAGAAACGGGAAGCACGGAGAAGATGCCAAAAGCAACACACGACCAAGACGGCGAACCCATCATCGATCCCTCCGGCGACGATTCTTCCCTCGCTCCCGACGCGGATTTCGAACGCGCGCGTCCGCTTACTGCGCAGGAAGCGGCTAGTGGCGAGTATAGTATCTGGGACGTTGTCTTACCGCAACCGGGCTTCGATGTCGAGTACCCTAGAAATGAGATTGGGGAGTACTACAAGACTTTTATGGGGAGTGAGAAGGGTGGGGGGTTGGATCCGTATAATATGCGGAGGAGTTGGAGGGAGGTTAGTTTGAGTGGGGGGTATAGGAAGTTCCTAGCCCGGCCACTTCAACCGCTTGAGTTCAAGGTTCATAGTTATAGGAAGGTGGATGAGCAGTTTGTTCAAACAGACTTGCAAAGCCTGGGCCGCGAGAGAGATGTTGGAAAGAAAGATGGGGGTAAAGAGGATGGGAAGGAGGGAGAGAGTGCGGATGCGCAGATGGAGGACGGAGAGGAGAAGGAAGAGGCGGGAGAGGAAAAGATTGCTGTGGTGATCAAGTTGCAGTTGGCGAGTAGCCAGTATGCTACTATGGCGTTGAGGGAGCTGATGAAGGCGGGGGGTGTTAAGGCATACAAGCCTGAGTTCATGGGTGGGAGATAGGTGATGAGGATGCGGGATCATTGGTGATCATGGTGAAAAGCAACGAAAGTCATGGTCATGTGTTTTGTACAAAAACGAGGGAAAAAGTGATAGTGGGGTATGATATATTGAAACGATGTATGATCAAACAACGAGAATTGTCTATCGGTGCTTGAAAGGGATATAGTCATCTATGTGTTCGGGTGGGGTGGTGGTGGACGTCTCCTTTCTGGGTGAGTGACCATAGAACGCGGAGCCTTCAGTTTGAGGCGGTAGGTAATGACCCCCCCCATTACCCCGTACTTCACGACGCCATCGTACCATGCTGCAATGTCAATAGTCTCATCCCCTTTTCCTTGTAACTGTTACTGGTACAACTGAAAACCTTCTTCCGCCGTGTTTACCCGTAGTACAAAATTCACTACTTCCAACTCCAACCAAACGGCGAACGTTAGCGTCGACAACCCGGGTGGCGGACCGCACATGTCACATGTTAACAGATGGTTTGCAGTCTAGGCACATTGAGGATACTTTCTTGACGGAAAAATGCATCACAGCCAAGTCACGACAAAAGTCAGCGTTGACAAAACTAGTGGCATTGCCGGACATGGCTGAGAATACTGTCTTGACAGTCGTAGTTATTAAATCCGAGGATCTTCTGGGTTGGCTAAAAAATACATTGGGGTATAAAACTGATTTTCTTTGTCGTCCATCTACCGACTGGTTTTGATCTCCACGAATGAAAAAGGAAAGGCGTAGCGTCGTTACGGTCGTTGTCTGTGTATATGTACAAATGTTCAGCTTGCGTTCGGATTCGAGATGCTCAAACCGCATCCCCTGCGTCCATATATCTCGGCGGCGGCGAAATGGGATCGGACAAGGGTCCAGCATAGTTCACATCTTCGCTCGTGGGCCGGCTGCGGTGTAGTAATGCGCGGCTGAGGCTGAGACGCGACGGTTGGCGTGGTTTCTTCTCCTCTGGCGCCTTCCATAAAGGGAGGTCTGTTGCGTCGGACGAGGTGCGAGCGAGGATGGGGTCTGCGCTGCTACGTTTCGTGTAGCCCATGTCTGACGGGAGGGGTGTTGCCGCGGTGTTTGGGCGCGTTATAGTCTTTGCTTCGTACATCGATTCCAGTTTTGGTGATGAAGAAGCCTTCTTTTCGATGCCGGTGTATTGTATGCCCAGCTCCGCGAGTAGGAGGTTGTTCTGCGGCGTTGCATGCAAGTTGAGTTGGGACAGGGAGTGGTTCGTTGTTCGTGGAGATGCTCGCGTGCTCTTCATTGTGCCGCTCCTGCTTCCGTCCCTGGTGGTCATGTCGCGTGCTCTTGAAATTCCCATTTTCATGAGTGGGCGGAGGGTTGCCATGCAGCCGACGATGATGCATGTGCCGCATTCGACGGTACTCCATATGGACACGTTGGTCACGTCCCAGAAGAAGTCTTCGAGTTCTGTTAGACCGGTTATGTAAGGGAAGCGGATTCCGGAGCAGATGCAGCCACTGTGATATGTTAGTAGAGCGGTTTGAGAGTGGCTTTAGTCGAGACGTACAGAGCTGCGAGGGATAGGATAAAGCCGACGGAGAATTTGTGCCGCAGATCCATGTTGGCGTACCATAGAATGGGGATGGGTAATAAGAAGAAGACGACGTCTGTCAATGTACTAAAGGTTGCTGTGGAGTACTTCGTAAGCTTGTGTGAAATAATTCATTCGCGCTACATACCTTGTTGATAGGCAAAGAAATAGTCGACCTGCCGCGATTGGCAGCGACCGATGATCTCGTTGACTGCGTACTTCTCCAAGTTGGGTCCGCATCGGAAGATGACGTAGAAGAATGCAGACATCGATGACACAATGTTGGCAGCGACGGTCACGTAGATGATGATGAAGTGACTGCGCCTGACGACGATGCGGGAGAAGAAGATGGCTAGAGAAATCTTGACCAGCATGATTGCCATGAGATAGCCGGTCTCTCTCACAATAACCCACTGCAATGGTTAGTATGGTTCGCAAGGACAGGATCAGAATACTTACTTTTGTCACCTTCTGCAACTCGTCCGCGCTGGTGATCTCGCTAGTTCCACCAGATGCTTCAACCAACCAAACTGATCCGCAGAACAAAGTGAACGTCAACTGCTAATGTTAGTTAATGATCACTTGGCAGTGGTGACAAAAACCTACACCGGCAAGTAGCATGACCGCATCATCCCAGCCAAAACTACGGATAATACATGTGCGAGTCCATATCCTGAGTAGGATGAAGATCCAGGATACAACCAGGAAGGCAATGGTAATCCGTTGTTGCTGTTCGGCGGCCATCGCCAGGTCGGCTGAGCTGTGCGTCATGGTGTCGATGTCGAGAGCACGACCAAGTGTCAAGCTGACTGAAAGCAACGTTGCGCAGTGGTATCAAACGAGAGTAGCGTGTTGCTCGAAGAGAGCAACGTATGGTCGTTCATGAGAAAGATACAACAAGAAACGGTGGGACCTGCATCTGAGGGAAGAACCGGTTTAGTATCCTGCATCATTATGTTGAGTCGAGTTTGGTTGACTATGGCTTGTAGTAGCATGCACAGCGGCCCAGCCAGTCTATCAAGTTCCCAGTAGACTATTGCCCACCAGCGGCCTTCTCCATCCTGTGAGGAGCTCTGGAGCTGGATCCAAAACTCTAATCTGACGGCTGAGGCGAATCCGAACCTTGAGCTATCGTTACTCGTAGTGTAGACGGCGGCGCTGCGGGGACGCTGCCTAGCGTTGCCGCCCCATGTTGGGCTCTACGGGGTCTTCTCCGACACTGGATTAGGAGTATATGCATGGCAAGTATGCAGGCAGACGATTATAAGCGGACGCGAAACATACAGTATGCGTGCGGGGGAGTCGGTGGGGGGGGGGGGGGGGGTGGGGGGGTTTGTTCGCCCAAGGTGGG